>VWZV01011470.1:0-11622 GCA_013397155.1 Irena cyanogastra
AGCAGGTGTTAGCAAGGCCGGCTGCATCCGGCGTGCAGCAACCCCCGCTCCTGCCCCTGCTTGGCAACCCTGCTTGGTGGGGAAGGGGGCGGGGAGCAGGAGGCGGCCCGGGAGGGAAGTGCCCAGGCCATGGCAGGGACATCCGGCCCGGCGCGGCTGAGACACAGGCCAGGCCCGACCTGGTTACCGTCTTGCTGGCTGGGGAAGAAAAAGGAACTTCTCGGGTTTTTTTGTCTTTAACATGTGTTTTTCACGGAGGCGTAAACAACTTCTCAGTGGCTTCCCTAACTGTCAGTTGCACACAAACTTTTTGCCTCATCTCCCGAACTCCTCCCTTGTCAAACTATGACACCAGCTAAGATTTAATGATAGATGTACAAAAATAGCTATGGTGTATCTTACTTTCCAAGTAAGATACACTAAGATTTTTTAGCATGATGAATCAAATTACATGGAGCATCCCACATGAAAATCTATTTGGAGTTGGTTCAGACTATATAGGACGAGTAACTTCTCCTTCATTTAATAATAATATATTATTCAGAGTACTGTTGCAAAAAAAGTTGGCTTTTAAGGTTAAAGTTTCTTTATGGTGATGGTAGGTTTATTTATTAATTTATATTTGCATAAAAGTCATTGAACAACTGAGGGCACTAATGGGTGTCTATGAGTATTTCTTGGGTGCAATCAAGCTGGTGTCATGCTTTTGAAATAGTGCATGCAAATGTCACCAAAGTTGTTGAGAACACTGAAAACTGCTTAATTTAGAGTAGTGATAGAAAAGATCAAATCATCCAGTATGACCCAAGCCAGATTAATTAATTGATAGATAAATCACAGCAGAGTTACCTTGCACTGGATGGTCTTCTGCAGGTAGAAAGCACTGTCAACAGTTAGAAGGAAATTCCTTTTTGATTTATGTGGTAGCAAGAATAATTTCAAATTTGCAGAGCATAAAACAAAGCAGAAGAAAACTCTTCAAATTATCCTTGCTAGTGTTAAATAAATGATTTAATTTTGTGGTAAATTGCAATGAAATTTGAATAGCAGTCCAAGTTTCTGATTTATCAAGGAGTTACAGGTACAGAGTTAATGCTCTGCAGGTAATCAAAAAATTCTAGTTTTCTGTGACATTGGTAGGTCATGTGATTAGTCCTGCTGTCTTAAAGATTGACAAAACTATCATTTTTCAAAGATTTCACTTTCTGAGTTCTTACTGGAGTTGTGTGATGGTGGAAGGAAGGTCTCAACCAATTTTTAAGGTGGATGAGGCTTACTTAAAATTGTGATTGTGACAGGCCAAGTGAGAGAAGAAAGTTATTGGATTTGTTTTAGGTTACTGCCTATGCTTTTTTATAAACATCATCTTTTTATTTGCAAGCAAGTTTTAATATGAGTATCCTTGAAGAAACGTAAACAGTTGTCATTAACTCTTCATGCTGTCCTCACAAAGCACTGTGACTGTCTTGGTTTAGGAATGGTACCCCCCGATTTAGTGCTCCCCTCTCTCTCGCCCCCACCCCCAAGACTCCAAACCACACTGCCTGCTTCCCCTTCTCTTCTCTTTCTCCACCTCTTGTGGGTGGCTGCAGGCACAAAAGGCAAAGATCACGGGTTGAGATAGGAACAATTCACTGGTAACACCAATGAGATAAGGAAATGAACAGTAACAGCATTGACATTAATAACTAAAGTGTTCAAAAAAGAGAGGGCGATTGACATGGAAAATGTGACTGAGCCCAGCCTGACTCAGCCTGCAGCCAGTAGCGTCCCACCCTGACTGCTTCATCCCCCGTGCTTGCTCCAGGCTCTGCCCCCTCATGGCTTTTTCAAGAAAATGACCCTGTCCTTGGCCCAAGCCAAGACACTATGGCAAAAGCAGTGATGGGAGAATGGCACAGGTTATGAAGCACCCTGAAATACGGAATACAAGTTGGACTGCAACATAAACATATATCAAAGTGTTTCTAGAGGGGCCAGGGGAAAGAATCAGCTAAGCCTTGCAAACAGCACAGGTTGGTTTTAAGTAGCAGCACTGCTTCAGACAATTTTTAAGTATAAAAAAGTGAATTAATTTAAAGATTTTATTTCTATATTTTCATTGAGTCCCTTGATTTTTATGCCAGTCATAATTAACATCCTACAATCTCTGAAACAATTCATGATTTAGGAACAAATATAAATTAATGCAAAGCTGATGATTGAATTAGGAAAGTGGAACTTACTAACTATGAATCGAAATTCACCTCCACTCACCATGAAACCCCTAAAGGAAAAAGATGTATTCGTAGATGTATCACATGCAAAAACAATCATTTGGGAAAAAAGTCAACAAGAAAGCATAAGAGAAATATCTGGAGATTTGTTGAGAGCTGCTCAGAATTCATTTTTTGCATCACCACTTCAGTGGTGGTGTTGTATCAAACACTTGAGAGAGAATATAAGAAATCAATGATGTTTCATAGGTCTCCCAAAGAAAAAGAGTTCAGCCTACCATCGCAGACTTTAGAAGCAGGAGAAAAGATACAGCACTAGGTCATCTAGGCTAACCATGTTTCTCTAAACTTTCTAGTGAGACCACTCATACTTTGGTAATTCACAGTCCCGTCGTGTTCTCTTGATAATTACTGAGTTTTCACATTTTGAAACCTCATCACATTTCTCCTAATTAATTTTATTTCATTTCTAAGCAAAAAGTCTTGCATATGTTTTATATCATTTTCAGAAAAATACCCCAACAAAAACAACACCCAAGCCAGCAACAAAATAGTCTGCTAAAAATATGTATGCTCAGTATAGCTACATACTAAGCATGCATACTGAAATTTTAACATTATTGACTACGGGCAGATTAATCAAGCTTATCAGAAGAGATTGAAGGATTTTACATAGAACAGTGTGTGAATTTGTGTTACCATGTTGGAGCTCAAATTCTTAGAGTTGCTGGATGTACTTATGTGAGATACAAGACCAAAATAAAACAGTGATACTGTAGCTGTCCTGGTAATACACAAGACCTTGCAGGCAGTAATCATGCAGACACACAGAAGCTTTGTCTTGTGGAAATACTGATTTTCCCTTAGGATCCATAAATGTTTGATCATATGACTAGAATTAACTTTCCTGTTGAACAACAGCTTATGGCTGTCATCTAGCTGCTTTCCATGCTGCTGCAGCATCTCTCAGCTGCCAATCTCTTTCCAAACCAGAGAAGGGGAAAGGGTTTGGCAGGAAAAAAACTCTCCAAAGCTGGAGGCTCTTGGCATACTGTGTATAATCCAGGAGAGATAGGTCAGGCTTTGAATTAGAGCACAGACATGAGAAAACTACCTACAGGAAATTACACTTCTTCCATGTTGTAGTGGTACTAATAGCAGTAGTACCAAGGGAAGTTAATTAGGAATCCGGGTTGGTTGTCATAGAAACAGTATGCATAATTATTTTTAAAAGATAGAAAACACTCTAAGTTATATGAGAAGCAGAAGAACTTATTGCTGTGATAGCTACTTATTACCTTAATTCCTGTTTTCCAAGTTTTAATTTGTGATTATTTTATTTTCAAGGTGAATTTAGGAAATATCCTTTCCTCTACTCTTTCAGAGAAAGTCAGGGTAAGAATAGGCAATAAAGTCAGGCATAGAGTAGGCAAGTACAGAGAATAATTCTGTGTGAGAGCCACACAGTCCTGTAAAGGTGCCTAACACCCAGCTGGAATGGAAAAATGGTTGAGGTGTTATTGTGGGCACTGAGGCTACTTCATCACCTATTTAGCATAGTTCCATGTTTTTCCTTCTTACTGGTGCACTTGCTAGATTTAGAAACCCATCTGTCTGGTTTTCAAAGGTCTGAATAATACAAGCTGCCAAGAGCAAAATGAGATGGAAAAATGTTCAGTGAAAGACAGGTACAATTTAAAAACTTCATCTAGTTTGGAATCTCCCCAGGATGCCATGACACTGGATGCTGGAATCCTTTACTCTGCTGGAAAATAAATTAGCAGTGATAGTTCCAATGCTATTGGCACTACATGGGTGTTCAGTTCAAATGAAGAAGAGTAAGTGAAGAAATATTATGAATACTTGAGGAATTTTCCCTAAAAAGCATATTGGTATAAAAATATAAGCAATATTATGAATTAAACTGAGGTAAAAAATGGAGACAGACTGTATGCACATGTGGGGTAATCCTTCAAAATCTTGTTTTTCCTGTGCTAGAAAACACTCCTCTCTTCTCATTGACTGCAAAGAGAGCCAAGGTGATCGGCTAGGATGTGACTCATGTTATTGCTAATGTACCAGTCTAATTTCCTTTACTAATTTAACATAAGTTGCTACTTTGTTGCTTTGCTATTTATCCCTTGAAAGAAAAAGGTCCATAGGGCAGCATTAGGGATAAATAAAGTATATTTTTGTTCTGTTGCTGCTCCCATTGCTACTACTTGTGCTGTTAACAGAAATATTCACATGGAACAATATATGAAATGCTACAGACCTTCACCAAAAAGTGGCCTTGCCTACTTAATTTGCTTCCTTTGTAATTTTTAACATTTGATGTTTCCAGGATTTTGATTGAGTCTTTTTAACTTGGAATTTTGTAGTGATCTAGTTTTTACATAGCTTCCATAGGTGAATTTTCAAACACTTAAACATGTTTGGCAGTCATTAATTATTTATGCCGTGCAATCTTGTTAATAAGAACACTTGAATAATTGTTAGTGGTGTATTTTCTGACACATCATTATTTTTCCTTCAACTAATAGTTGTAATTCAGATTCCTGTTAATATAAGCACTTTACTATAATCCCTTTAAGTTTTTAGCCAGTGCCACTATGCCTGTTATGTGCAAAATTTATAAATTTTAGCAAAATTTACTAGCAAAAATGTAGCAAGGAGGTTTTAAACCCATATAGCCTTCATTTTCTCGTATCTTTTCAAAACTTTTCAGATTATTTCTCTATCTGGATTAGAGAAATATGTATTTATTCAACAATAACATTGTTATGATTGTTGTAAAGTCTTCATTTGACTTTCTGATGTTCTGGGATGTTATTTATCTGTGTCACTGTATGTAACCAGTATTAAGGATCTTTCTGCATCTTCATTAAGATCTCTGAAAGATATAACTCCATTTTTTCTTGTTGTTTTTTGGTTGGTTGGTTTGGTTTTTGTACTTGGCAGGATATTATCAAATTATACGTCTTCTGTATTATTAATTTACTTCTTGTTATTGGGCTGATTTTTACAGAAAAAAAAAGAAAAGCTGACAGCAAAACATTTTTTAAGTATAGACAGCATGTAATTAATTTAGAAAAAACCAAAAACTCACAGGCATCTACAATATCTGTCTACATATAGACAAAGGAGGTGAGATTTTTGAATAACAAGCTTTAACCATCTGCAACTTGTAGCTGATATTACTGTTTTCATGAAAATCTTATCCTACTGATTTTCCAGTGGCCAACTAGACTCGGCTGAGTCAAGCATGGGAGAAAAACCTGTAAGTTGTAGAGAGCCAGGGCTGATTCACTGCTTTTAATGATCCCAGCTGAGCCTCCTACTCATTCCATATCACATTTCCTAACCGGACATAAACTTTCCACTCCTAAATGAACCATATTGATTGTAATTTGTTTATGAGAAAGGGAGCTTGGTAGCTTTCCCAAACATGGCGTTTAATTTTGTGACAAGTGTATTTGGTTTTAACTGTGACGGCCATTAGTAGTCTTCAGTGTTCTGGAAAGATTGAGGTGTTTATGCCCTTTCCTGATATTTTTTAAAAATAATTTCCTTGTCTTTTGCTACTTAGATACACAGTCTGAATAATTTTGATGTAAATCATAAAAACATAGAAAGGTTTGAGTTGGAAGGGACCTCAAAGATCATCTGTTTTGAATCCCTGCTCATGAGCAGGAATGCAACCCACTGGACCAGGTTGCTCAGAGCCCCATCCAACCTGGCCTTGAACACTTCCAGGGATGGAGCTTCTCTGGGCAATCTGTGCCAGTGCCTTACCACCCACACAGCAAATAATTTCTTTCCAAAATCTGATATAAATCTCTCTTCTTTTAATTTAAAATATTCCCCTTATCACTATCTGTATGCATAAGAAGGTTATTCTCCTTTTATAAGTTCTGTTTAAGTCGTGAACTGAGCTGCGTCTCACTTGGCTATAGGATTGGCCTTTTCCTCTCCTCTAAAATTGTCAGCTTAGCTCTCACCATCTATCTTTTGAAAAACATTCTAGAAATTCCAGGAAACAGAACACAAACACTGAATGGCAGAGTTAAAGAACAGCGCAGCGGGTGTATGTTCTGGTGACATGTCAGTTCAGGAAAAAATACCTCACCCCAAAAGCCTACCTCTCTGCAGTTTTCAAAACAAAAGCTCTTGTGAGAGGTAACAACCTCTAATGAGGATGGCAACATTGAGGTGAAAAAATGACCAGTCCTTTAGGAACATTTTTGTATACTCATGAGGTCCCTTGTATTCTTTTTGACATGCAACTGGTCTCAGAAATCTTCTAAAGGAAATTCCTTTAGGGTAGATAGATATACTCTGGTCAGAGGGCCATGTGTGGCAGTACACTTACTGTACTGTCACTTATCCTGTTCTGGAGCACTCCAGGCTGACAAACAGTTGCAGAGCTTAGTGCAGACTGTTATGCTAGGGTGGAAATATTGCTAGTCTCTGTTCTGAAGCCTGCTACATCAAATTATATTACACATGACCCCCAACTGCTGACAGCTCCTCTGGTGTGTGCTCCTGGTGAAACTTCTGTAGCTGCTCCAGAAGGAACAGGGCCATGAACTGTTCTCGTTTTTGACTATTACTTTAGCTGCTTATCAAAACTTTTTGAAAGAGCCCTTGTAAGAAATTGGATAAATGGACTTCTAATCTCAGGAAGCTGGAGTGCAACTTCATGATATAAAGCTGTAACTGTAGTCTTGGTCACTCTGGTACTGCGTGTAAAAGGGTTGCCTTAGATGATGGAGAATTTCAAAATATCATAGGAGTTCTGCTGCCTGGAAAGTTAGAGGAAATGTAAACAAAACAACTGTTTATTCTAGAGTGTGTATGGAAAAAATGTGGGTGTATTATATAGAGTAAGAGGTTTTCTAATTAAAAATGCTTGGGGGATCTACTGCTGCTTAAAGTTGCATAATTTATTGTTGCTTCTAAACAAATTGACAGTACTTCAGACTTGAATTTTGATGCCTCAGCATTTTGTTTTTGGTTTTTTTTTAAGTGATAATGCACACAGATACACTGTTGGCAGAACAGCTGGATGTATTGTGAGATAATTCTTGCAAGAATATTTCAACAGTGTGCTAAAATATCTCATGAAATGGGAGAAAAACTCATTTGTATAAAAAGCTTATGCCATGATACTGTGTAGATGTAGTGTTAATTGTTAATCTATTTCCCAGCTCTGTGAGTTGCTCTGTCTGGAAAGCCAGTCCAGCATGGTCAGAGATTTGAATAGGCCTTTGCTATTCAAACCTCACTGACGCAGGGTTCAGTGGCTGCACATTGCTGATCCTCCCACTGAGCAATCCAGTGGGATTACTACCTGACTTGCACTGCTTGTGCACAGCGGTGTGTAGAGAGGGAGTTTTTATCTGCACCTCAGCATACCTCAGCATTCAGAGCACCATGATTTAAATTTTATTAATGCCGACACTCCCCTTAAATGCTGAAGAGAAATGTATGCAGATAAAAGTAATTTCTCTTGTCAAGACATGAATGCTGTAGCCAAGTCACTGTCCCTCAGGGAGGAAATGTTGAGGGTTGGTTTGTTTCTTTTTTGTTTGTTTTAACAATTAGCAATCACAAAATGTTTTTTATTGTTTTAAATATTATCATAATTCTATTTTACAGTCCTCTCATGCTGTCTTCACTGTCCACTTCCAAATCATTCACCCAGTTATTCAAAAAGTGATCTCTGAACAGTATAAAATTCAACAATACCCTGAAGTTCAATATTCCTGGGCATTTCTGCATATCCTTTCCCTATGACATGCAAAGCTGATGTAATCCTCCTACAGTATTCACGAAATTGCCAAATAAGCAAGTCATGAAGCAGATCAGTAAGACCTCTTATTAGACCTAAATCCGTCTCAGGGAATGAGGTTCTGCATGGGGTGACAGGACGGCTTGATTGTAGCAGAAATGGAATTCCTGAATTGCAGGACTAAAACAGTCATTTATTCTTCAAAATAAGAAAAAGATATGTCTTCTTTTATTTTATTTGAAAAAGAAATAGTAAAATCTATACTCTTTCAGAAATTATTATATGTTTTAATTTCCAATTTAATAATTGTTTTTATATTTTTATTTTAATTGTTCTAATTTTTGGTTATTTTATTTTGGTTTGACCGGTGAAAGTAAAAATATTTCCACTTTTTTTTTTTCTCAGAAACTTGTGCATTAAATAATGCATTACAGGAAAAAAATTGGTTAAGCAGAGACAAAGGTTGATTTTCTAAATTTAAATTCTGTGATTGGTTTATAAAGCATACTACAAAAAAAGAGAAAGGTTTTCAAGGTATATAAGGTCTGATGTTTGTATAAAAGTGTCATGCTCCACAAAATAGATAGTTACTCAATTGGTGTCTAGGCTTCCCTTTCTGCCATTTTTTGTCTGTTTTGAAGTAGTTTAGGTTGCTAATACAGCATAAGCTTTAGTATGCTTACTAATACTTTTTTTTTGGTATGCCAATTCATATTTTAGGATTTCTTGGTACATTTTTTAAATGAAGTTAAGCTGTAGAACAGCCCTCCCTGCTGTGTGCATTCTGAAAACATCTGCTTCACCATGAAATAATATTAGTGTTTGTTCAGCATGAGCTCTCATAGTATAAGTATTGATTAACTGAGGCTTTTTTACAGAAGGGCATCACACTGGGAAGTTCAGTCCTGGGAAGGATCAAAGATCCACAGTGATGATGAATGCTTTGAGTGTAGTGCAGCTGATGCCAGAAGCAGGACATTCTGCTTTTGAGTGCTGCAAGTGTGCTCTGAAGTGCCTTGCAAGAGTGGGTAACTATTAAGCACAGTGGTTAGAAGTTAACAAGTGCATGTTTAATTTGTCTTCCTTTTGTCAGTGAAGAACAGAAAGAAATGCAGGATTTTGAGGGGAGCTAGCAGGGATGCAGTCTCTGTAAGGAGAAATTTCAGAACATGAGTGTGATGAGGCTTGCAGAACAGAGTGATAGACATTGACAAGAGGAGTGGAAGTTCAGCTGTGACCTTTCTGAGTCTGTCCATTGCTAAATTAAACCTGTATTTCAATATCATCATAAAATCTGTTGCTTTTCTCTGCCCTCTTACGCCTCCTGTCTACTGCTCCAGCTTCTGCTGCTTTCTAAAGCTGCTTATGACATCCATGCACTCCATTCCTGAAAAAGTGAAAACTATAGATAAAGAATTGTAGCCTTTCTATCATCTGCTTTCTTCCTTTCCTAGCTCATCTTAGATGTAAACTCATGACTCTGTAATTGTATCTGGAAGAACTGATGGTGAGGAAGAGTGAAAGAGAGAGAAATGCTAGCACATGAGTGAAGTTGTTGTGAAAATTGGGTAAATATCTTTTGGTCATGGTTGGTCATAAGACACTGTTCACTAGGAATTTGAGAAGCAAGACCAGAGGGAAGGGATTCCTTTCAAGCCCAAAGAATGACAGTGACAGAAAAGGTCCCCTATGGAAGTTCTGCTGATACTTGGTGAAGATTTACCCTTAGAATACTAAAGAGATTTTATTAGAGAAGAAAAAGAAATTGCAGAAGTTCCTTGGTGTTTGTTTGTATTGTGTCAGTAATCCAAATTATATTAAGAAAAATAGCAGCTAAAATTATCTAATGAAGTCATGGGATGACAAAAATACCTATATTTTCAAATGTCACTGTATTTTTTTCTGCGTCCTTCTTCAATCTGCTTTAGATATAACATTTAATTTTAGAATTTGTTCTCTAAATATCTTGGGTGAGCCTTTCCATAATAGAACTGTGACATGTTTTGTTGTTAGGTGGTCTTGCCCTCTTGAAACATTTAACATCAGTCATTCTTACTAGCACTTTCTTGAAATAAATCTCTTGAAGCAGCTATTTGTACTTGTAGCTATTTGCTTTGCCATGTGCAAGACTAAATTCAGCTTTGTGTGTAATCCAATTTAACAGCAACTATAATAGCCTAACAGAGTGGCAGATCAGAATAGATACCTTTCCATTACTTTGTTCAGTTCCTGGCCAGAATAAAATTCTGGGTAGAATTCAAAACCATAGGTGATTCAAACCCCTTCGTCTTGCACTCATTTTTGGTTAAACTGAAACATATTTATAAAGAAAGAACAACATGATGTGTCTGCAATTGATTGCTATTAAAAATGCTAAGAATATTATTTTGGTTCAATTTTCCATGTGCTAGAGTTGCTGTAGTCTAAATGGTCTAAAATTTCTCTGTACAGAAAAAAAGCAACGGGTTTTATTAGATCATTAATAAAGGGTGTTTTTTCTTTGAAGGAATAGAATTCTCTGATGAGATGAAAGGATTCTACATATGAAGACTTTTTATCTCATTTTTCTCGAGCAGTCTACACTTGAGTAAAGATAGCATCTTTTTTATATGCTTCCTTAGTTTTTCACTAGTCTGTGTTCTTCTCATTTGCCAATCTATTTTGATCTGTAGCTAATACACACACATTTCATTTAGAGACAATTATTTGCAAAACTCAGAATTCACACATTTAAACATCAATAACTGTTTTTTAGTAAAGGACAAAATGACAATATTCTGGGGGCAGGTTGTAAGGGGGTAATGCAGATCATCAATCTCCATTGATTGTCAGTCAGTGTAACAATACCTCATGTTGAATGTCTTCTCTAAAAATAAGTATGAAAACCTAGCTACTTACACGTCTGATTTTAACAAACAAGTGAACAGAGAACTGCTCAGAGGAAGCACAGTCCAAAGCATTTATTTGTTTGATTTACAGTTATTCTGATTAAAAGTCTCTGCCTAAAGAGTAATTTCAGTGTGTTACTGAAGAGATGACTTAGGAATATCACAATTTTAAGTCTAATTTAGTAATGAAATACTGTTTATGAGGTGTAGCCTTAACTTGTTCAGAAACATTTGCAAAGCAAAAGGTAGTGACTTAGGATTTGAGATACATTTGACCCATATGATGCTTGTCATTTATTGAGGAACAGTGTCCCTGGCAAATATTCAGTTTCACTGGTCAGTGACCATTTCTCAGCTAGGCAGTCAGATTGTCTCATACAGTGCTAGTCAGGGGAATTCAGTGAGGGTTTTACATTGTTGCAGCATTGACAGTAATCCTCCTTAATTTCAGTGTTCAGAGAAAAAATATCACAACATCAGAGCTGTTATTAAATAGGGATAGAATAGATTCATGTCTAATTATGCATTGAAAACTGAAGGCATCTCGCAAACTGTGTTTAGCATCAGAATCATACTATAATCTCAAAAAAAAAAAGGTGGAAGATAATGTTTAAATCCCCAAATCCAATATCATCTTCTGTACATAAATAAAAGATGTTGGAATAATAATTTCAATAAATGTTGAATTCTAACACAATTGGGAAATGATAGCAAATGGTTTCTA
>VWZV01011470.1:11793-37757 GCA_013397155.1 Irena cyanogastra
TTATCCTTGGTAAATCCAGCATAATCCCCAATGTATTGTGCATGTTGCAAACCATAGAAATACCACTGCATGTTTCCTGATGTCTAATTCCAATATATCTCCATAGAAAGAAGAGTAGGACAACCTCAGGCCTATAAGTTAGGAACTGAGCAAAACAGGGAAGCAGAAAGAGGCTTAGAGGAGTCAAGAAAATCAGATACTATGGAAAAAGATCCATTATGGATGGATGAATGTGCTAAATAATTTCAGCTGTGCACAGATTTCAATGTCATCTGAGGCCAAAGTTAGTAGTTTTTCCTCTAAATAAAAGATGTGGAAGAACATTTACTTCTAGCTCCAGCAGATGAAATCGCTGCAGATAGGTTGATACTGAACTGCTTGCAGTAATATTTTCTTTCTTTCTAACACAGTATGTTATTTAGCTTTAAAGGCTATTTTCACCTGCAGTAAAAACCCTCATGCATTATTAGTCCTCACGCTTTAAAAATGAATGCATCTGGTTTTGTTTATAGCAGAGCATTAGGGAACTTTTTATGTTATTTGTATNCTAATTATGCATTGAAAACTGAAGGCATCTCGCAAACTGTGTTTAGCATCAGAATCATACTATAATCTCAAAAAAAAAAAGGTGGAAGATAATGTTTAAATCCCCAAATCCAATATCATCTTCTGTACATAAATAAAAGATGTTGGAATAATAATTTCAATAAATGTTGAATTCTAACACAATTGGGAAATGATAGCAAATGGTTTCTATTTTGAAAACTTGTATGCAAAGCTGCTTATTTACTGACTCAGAATTTGCAGTATTTCCTTCTGCAGGGATTACAGTTTACTCCCCCAGATCAGGAGGGGTTTCTTGTAGATATCTGTGGTACCAGTGTGGAGGAGCAAAGTAAGAAAACTTCTCAGAGATCATTCTTACAGGTATACAAACAATATCAAAAATGTTTTATTAACTCTTCAAAAAATCACTGATAATCTTCATTAGAAAATCATAACAGAAGCCTGTGTTTATCCTTGAGCTGTGCACAGATTTCAATGTCATCTGAGGCCAAAGTTAGTAGTTTTTCCTCTAAATAAAAGATGTGGAAGAACATTTACTTCTAGCTCCAGCAGATGAAATCGCTGCAGATAGGTTGATACTGAACTGCTTGCAGTAATATTTTCTTTCTTTCTAACACAGTATGTTATTTAGCTTTAAAGGCTATTTTCACCTGCAGTAAAAACCCTCATGCATTATTAGTCCTCACGCTTTAAAAATGAATGCATCTGGTTTTGTTTATAGCAGAGCATTAGGGAACTTTTTATGTTATTTGTATTAGAATTTCTTCAGTGTATGCTGTTGCCATAAAAGTATATAGACCTGTGTTTCAAGAAAATGTGAGATATGGTACCCCTTCTTAATGGAATGGTGAGAGACCTTCTAAAAGTTGTATAAAATTTACCACTCTCATCCTACAGCTAAATCTGTTCAAAATGTTAACCACTTGTTACAACATGAGTGGAATTTTCTTCCTAAATATTTATAGAAGCAGATTTTTTGAAAAGAATAGTGTCAGATATAGAATATGAACCAGTCAAATAATTTCTCCGCCACACATAACAGAAATATTGCAAATAATTTTCCATAAAGCTTAAAAAAATCCAACCACCCTGCCAAAAAAATGGGGAAAAAAAGCCCAAGCAAACTTATATAGGATCCCAGTTAGTATAGCCAGTATTTATACCTAAGAGATTACACAAGTATCTAAAGAAGTTAATTGTATTCCTCACTGCCACTTGCTGCCAGCCACCAGTATAAATAGCATGGCTGTTTTTGATGGAAGGAAGCTCTGTATCTTGGATTGTTGTATTCTACAACTTTTCATTTTGGAATTGTACTATAATTCTGTGGAGCCTACTTACGTCACTTCCTCACTTAGTCTTCTTCTTACCTTTTTACAATGGGCTGTCCAATACTTTTTGTTTATCTGGTAGTGGTGATGAAATGCTGGGCTTTGAGTTCTGTTTTCAGTGGGGAAAGTAGGGAGTAGAGCCTTCTTTGCAGCCAACTTCATATAAAATAATCCACAATAATTTGAGCATTAAGTCCTATAGCTTTATAAAAGGTATGTAGAGCAAAGTAAGCATGCAGAGGGAATAGAAAGTGTAACTGCAAAGAACTCTTGAGATGATCATCAGAGAGCTTTATGTGCCTTTTGCTTACTACTTTGTAATACATAGTAATAAGTAGTACCCACATCTTTCACTGAAAAGGGTTTGGAAATCACATTATAAAGTTTTTCAGAACAGACAGGAAAAAGTTATTTCTAGCTGGAATGAAACAGAAATGTTTACAGTTGCAGAAGTAAACTGATTTTGAGTTATCGTCTCAGTATTCATCTTTCATGTTTTCCTCTTGTGAATTCAGATTCAGTTTGTAAGAGAAGACAGAGAAGAAGTCATCTTTAAAAATCTAATTGTAGAAATAACAATCTTGTCATATTATTGCAAGGCAATATATGTATAATGTTCAAGTATAAGCAGCTTATTGTAAAAGTTATGTTCACAACACATAATGGAAAAAGACAAAACAGCGAAATACACTCGTCCTTAAAAACCGAGGCATGGATTTTTCTAAGACACTGTTACTATTATTCCAGGCTCCATTATCTTCCAGACATTAGTTTGGTTTTCTGACTTGCTGTACCACACTCTTTCCTAACCTCCAGGGAATGCGTGCAATGTTTGAGATGCATTGGAGTTGCCTTGCTGATGCTGGCAGAGAGCTGTGGAGTTGGAAGCTAGCAAAATGCTGCAAGGTGCCCTGAGGAAAAGCACTTGTACACAAACTCCGGTCTTATTTCTGTCCTACCACCCCGATGCAGACAATGTCCAATGCATAAGAATTGCAGTGGGGCATTTTTGTTGTGCTTATGTGGGACACATGCACCTAAATGATATGGTAACCCTAATGTCTGCCTACTGTACCATTAAAATCTGAAACAGTGACTTGTATTGGTGGTAAGCACAGTCTTGGCGAAACACCAAGTGTCTTGCCAGGATGGCTGGTAAAGTCTTTCAGTGACTGCTTTTTCCTCACTGGTGTCAAGTTGTAAATCTTTCATTGCATAAAGAGATCTTTTTTTCCTTTATGTAGACTTCATCCACTGAATGTGTGGGCAGTGCAAAGTTCCCTAACCTCTCAAGTTAATATTTGGGTTCCAGTTTGAGCCAGTATCAGTGATGTGTCACTAATTAAAGTGAAAAGTTAAACTTCTCAAAGACTGTAGAGAAAAATCATGATGTCTAGTTCAGGCTTATTTCTCTTATACAACCTACTCATGTCTAATGAAAATTCTTACTTCTTTCAGGAATATGCCTTCCCACATATTATCTGGGAACAAAGGCAGCAGTAAGCTACTTTTCACTGATTTCATTTTAAACAATAAAACTAAGGAGGTCCTACCTTTCTGTGGGGGCAAAAGCCAGAAGTTATTACAGTGACACTCTTGCTTTTGTGTCAGCTTCTCCTTTTCAGTAGGGAACTAAAAAGTAATTAATGTGTACCTTGAGGATTTTTTCTTCAGAAAACAAAATAACCCTTTTTATAACATATTTTGTGCCAAAAACTATATTCTATCAATTGTTTTAATCATCCATATATTCTAAAATACTCATGAGTTTTTGTAATTAGGGCACAGATAGTGTTCCATAGGACTCAGCAACTGAAAGACCCGAAGTAAATACCTGGCTATACCCTGAGATCTGAATGCTCTTGTGCATGGATATTTGCAGTAAATTTTTACATATCTTTTGTTTTTCACAGTAGCTTGGGTGTTTCAAAAGCCAGAAGGGTGACACTGTTTAAGTCAGTCACAGAAATCTATCTCCAAAGGAAAGAAAGTTAAACATATTAATTATTAAATGCTTTCAGCTGGATTCTTCTTAAAAAATTTAAAGGAAATATAGGCCATCTAGACCTGACAAAATAAGAATTGGCCTTCAAATAAAATGCTAGCTGAACTAGAAACAGACTAGAAATAGAAAGAAAATTTTCCTTGTAGGGAGGAAGTTCAGAGGAGAGTGTTGCTTTCTTCACACCTCTCTGGAACAAGTTGTATTTCTGTATAGCTGCAGATAATCTGTACGGACAAAGTCTGCATAAATGTCTGTCAAAGACATCTGTTAGACAAATTAAGTAAACCATTCTTTTAAAATAAAATGGTATAAATTACCTTTGGAAATTCTCCTGGACTCCTTTATTATAAAAACTGAGGTCATAAAAATCAAGTGGTTTTCCCTTCTAATTCCGTGTTTTCTGTACATTTCCTTGTCTGTGTTATTATATATACTGTTGGATGTCTAAGCCCCAGTGACCAAGAGAGAAGGACAAGAGGAATACTCTGAAATTTCAGTTCCACTTTAGTGTTCCTAAGTTATTTTGTTCCCTTCAATTTAGGCACCTGTCGGGTTCAACACCAGCCAGCCCCTCATTCAGTCTTCCCCAGTGGGACGCAGAAGACAATCAGAAGTGTGAAAGTGAGAAAATTCGTCTCTTGAGATAAAAGGCAGTTTAACAGGCAAAGATGAAGCTGTGCATGCAAACCAAGCAAAATTCATTCACCACTTTCCATGGGCAGACAGGTGTTCAGCCATCCCTAGGAAAGCAGGGCTCCATCATGCATAGCAGTGGCTTGGGAAGACGAATGCCAGCCCTGTAAACATCCCCTCCTTCTTCCCCTATCTTTGTACACTGAGCAGGATGCCATATGGTCTGCAATATCCCTGTGGTCAGTGTGGGTCAGCTGTCCCAGCTGTGTCCCCCCCAAACTTAGTATGCACAGCCAGCCCACTCACTAGTGATGACGTGAAGGGCATAAAGGGCCTTGGCTCTGTGCAAGCGCTGCTCAGCTCTAACTAAAACATCCTTCTATTATCAATACTGTTACCAGCACAAATACCAAACTCAGATCCATGTATTAGCTGCTCTGGAGAGAATTAATTTTTTCCCAGCTACAATCAGCACAGCACTGAAAACAAAAACAAAAACAAAAACAAAAAAAGAAAACCAAAACCAGAAACAAACCAAAACCAAACAAAGCAAAACCCCAAACAAAACAAAAAAAACTAAAACCAAAATACTACAGTAGACTCCAAACAGAATTCTGTTGCATTAAAATGCAAATATATTTTTTGTTAATAAGCAAAAATGAAAATAGAAAAAGGGATGACCCTACTAGCATTTGTTTATGCTTCATTTTTGTACAATGTGCCAGAAGTAGGCTAGACTTTCAGCAAAGAATAAGAAAAAATTCTTGTTATGTGTTTCAGATGACCAGTGCAAAGGAAATGATGAAGTGGTGAGGTTTACATGCTACTTGCTGCTTTCCTTTTTCAAAAAAATTATTTTGATCCACTTTGACAACTCTTGTTGAGAGCAAGACGATAAATGCACAGAAGAGAAAGTGGCTTGCTAATTACACATTTAGAGCTGAAATACAATACACTATGGATTCAAGATAATGTAGATCCTAAGTGGTAGATTCCCAGTAATATGATTTTCTCAAATACAATTTCTCTTGTACACATTTTCATTGTCTGAAATCTTTCAGATGTCAGTCTATTATAATCTACTTAGTTTCCCTCTTACCTGTACTGTATTTATGTTCATCACTTTCCTGGGTATTGTTTGGTAAACAAAAATATTTTTCTAGAAAAATAATGCATGTGAATAGAAGAATACAATGAAGCTTTACTCATTTTTGCATATGAAAATGCTAACTAATACTTTATAAATAATATCCAGTATATGCTGGTCTCTCCAGTGGGTTAGAAAATCCTGCCACTCACTGCTCCTCAACTCTCCTGATCGTGTGTTTGGGACCAAAGGATTCTAAATGGGGGTAATCCAGTTTAGCAAGGTTGCAGATGTAGTGTCCAACTGTGCCTTCAGGCATCAAAGGCAACAGTCTCTATGGACTTCTTATGGAGGTGTTAGCTGCCATAGAATCTGTGAACCATTTTTTTTCTATTTAAAAACCCAGCCTAGTCAACTAAGACTATGCTGTCTTTTCAAAAGTGTTAGTACACTTTTAAGCATCTTCCATTAATTTTATTTGCATGCCTACTTGCAACATTTGCTTCAGAGAAAATTCAGTCTTTTATGTGAGTGTACAGGATGTTGAAAATACTATTCTTGGACAGTGAAATGTTTAAAACTGACAAGTATTTCTGCAGTCCATGTACTTGTGCATAACTGATTAGCATGAATCAGTGAAACGTGATCGGCACACACGCATATTTCAAAAAATCCAACTGCCTAATGGAATTTGTTTTGTTTTAATGAATATAAAGCATTATATATATATATGTATATAATGTACCATTTGTCTCAAAATACATACAGGGGCAGTAAACTCTCTGAGTCTTTCTAGTTTTTGCTCTTGTAAGACTTGTATGGCATATACACAGTAAGCTCTTTCCATCGTGGAGGGTTATATTTATATGAATAAAACCAGTTTTGTGCTAGTGCAACTCTAGTGTTTCTGTAATAAATACCAATGTAATAGAGACAGTGAATTAGGAGTGTCCTAGATGATGTTACTCATATGGTTTAGATTTAAGTAGTCCTATTAGTAATGGAGAGTTTTACTTAATGACTCTTACAAGTTCCTTCCAACTTGAGATGTTCTGTGGTTCTGTAACTCTGTGAAAACACCAGCGTGAGGTACAGAATTATGCAGAAGAACATTATTCTTGATTCACCCATGTTTGTTATAGACCAAAAGTAACTGCTGTGTCTCTCTTTCTCTTCACCCTGTCCACACTGAGTTAGGAGGAAGGAGCTGAAGAGAAGCTGTAGAATAGTGCAGCAGTTTGGAGTTGCCCTGTGGCATCCTTTTCACTCAGTGGTGTATAATGTATTTATTATCATGTAGCTAATGCAATCTGCGCACACACACACACACACACACACACAAGTAAATACTATCAACATTGGACTGGATGCCATGAAGTTTTTACCAAAAAAAGATTTTTTTTAAAAATTGTCTTGGTAAAGTAGTTTGCTTGTTACCTTACCACAGGTGACGTAATAAATAACCTGGAGACTTGAGGTTTCAAGTCCTTTCCTTTAATACAGGCGTACAAGGCATCTTCAAGTGCCTTACTCATCTGAGCATTAATGCAACTTCACATTAGGACAGCCAATGATAGAGATACTCAGGAGGCAGAATACTCCATAAACTAAATGAGCCTCTCATAGCTCAGGAAGAGACTCAGTGAGCCAAAAGTTCCTATCTGTTTTGCTGAGGTATGTTCCTGTTGTCAAGGCAAAGAGTGCTTTGTATGGTACAATGCCAGCAGCTCTCTTCATCAAATGGGAAAGAAATACAAAGGTTCCTACAAACTGAATGTCTCATGGTAACATGTCATGGAGAAGGAAGTAGTCTCCTAAGCAGTGATGTATAAAGCAATGCTGTTTTATGCATCACACTCTTAAAATTCACCCAGGACAGGACACTTCTGCATCCTTCTCCTGTATGAGAAGTATTCCCATTTTCTACACTTTTTAAAATAAGTTGTTGAAGGGGACCTGGGCAAACTGAAAATTTGCTTTCCTTCCAAACTGCAACTATAGAGGGATATGTAATTACAGATGTTCTGAGTTGTGTTGCTCCTCCTAAGTATTTTCTAATGTCTATTGAAATTGAAGGGAGTAATCATCCAGCTTCAATAAACTTTAATGTAGGCCTTTGGTTATCATCTTTCTGTTGTTGTTCTGAAACCATGTAATCAGCAGTGAGATGAAAGGTAAGCTGCTGTATACTGTTCTTATTTGAATTTAAAGAAAGAAAGAAGTTTCTTCTGAATGATTTTCTTTTCCCTAGAATCTCATAATTGATATTTCTGCAGTGTTTTATTCCAGGTTTAGCTGAAAATAAACTTTTAAAATGTTTGTGATGCTGGAAGTTATGCTGCACAGTATTTAATATTAAGACCTATCTGTCTATAAGTATAAAAAGCAAATAATAATTTGCTTTTCTTTGCCAGTTCTTCCCATTTTTTACAAAGTTAAGGCTTTTCTAAGTTATTCTTTGAAACTTATTAAAGGGTTATAGTAAGGGTTTTTAAATGCCTCCATATAACTGATCCCTGACCCTTTGTGATTGTGTAAGTATTTTCAGGAATCTGTTCTGAAGGGTGCTGCTGATACAGAAAGGCTAAATGAGTTTGGTTGCAGACTGGATAATGTTCACAGAACAGAAACCAGCTTCAGGGTTGCTAAGAACTTAGGCACCATCTCAAATCTAGGAAGCTGTAAATATAAGGGTTCTGGGACACCATCACCCCTCACTACTGCAAGTTTATTTGCCTTATTACACTCTTCCACAGGTGCTGCCATTAGCACATCCAGGATACTTGGGTCTGACTGTCTTTCTGTTCTTGTGCTCCTCTCTCTGGGTGCACATCGATGTGGTGCCCACGCAGTCTGTAACGCCCGTCTGTGATTTCATAGGAAATTCCCACTTTTCAGTTGTCATCCTTTAAATTTGACATGTTCTCTATCGCAGTAATCTCAGAGTGTTGTAGAGCTTGTAGAGTATGTGTTCACACTGGTGTTACTCAAAGATGCCTGCTCAAGCTACAGAGCTAGAAAAGAGTGTATAGGTTAGCTGATTATTCAGCACAAACATATTATTTTGATAATTTAAATAGCTTCTGTCAATGAACATAGTGCAGCATTAATTAATCCGACAATTTGTCTTAGATATATGGCAGCTGATTGGAGTTATGAGAAAAATAAGTTATTTCAGACAAATTAGGGAAAAAAACCCAACACTTCTTCTTGAAGTCTTTAAATATGCTTGCTTATTTATTTATTTATTTATTTATACTCTCTACAAGTGCTTCTCAGATTCTCTTTTTGCTGCCTTGTGTTTTTAACCTGCCAGAGGTCATAATCCTTCCAATAACCCTTCCTCAAACATGAGTTTGGCTTTTTAAAGATACCCTCTTATTTCTTATATCCTCTTTTATCCTTTAGTCTCATGCAGACTATTCTCAGCTTTATTATGATGAAGTTTTTGCTATTTTTTCCTCCTCATCAAGGAAACTGAATCAAAGTATACTTTTGCCACCCTTTGAAAGTTTTTCACTACCAGCATTTTGAATAACATCTGTGCTACTCAGGATAGCTTTTTGTCTCTTAGGTTTCCTGTATCATTCTGCTTCAGCCTTACACTTTGTTTTCATAAGGACTGAATCTAATTGGAGGTAGACCCACTCATCTTCTGTTGTCACATTTCTTGACCTCCTAAACACACTGATCTCCCTTAAAAAGTCACAGTCACTTTTTGTATCTTGGTAAGATAAAAATAAGATTGTAGATGTAAAAAAAAATGTTACTTTGCTTAATTTTACAGAAAAAGAATTAATGTTACAACTATAATTTATCTCACTCCTAAAAATTTAAATTCTAAATCTTAAAAAAAATATATTTCAGGAGACAATTCATTTCATCTCCCTAGATGCCATCAATCCACTAAGCTAAATAGGTAGTATTTGAAGAAATTTAAGTAGACTCAGAATTCTCCTTTTAGCACATTCCTAGGTTCCTTATTCATGAAACATTAAATATGTGTTTCTGCTGGTTCTATGATTTTTCCTGAACAGCAGGCTCACACTGGAATCTGATGCTGCTCCATGTGCTCTCATCCTTGTGCACAGCAATACAGCAAAGCTAGCTCATCCATGGACACTGATTTACCAAGCTGTGTGCTGCTACTGGTGATCACTTCTTGTTAATGTAAGACACACACTCTTCCTCACATCCATTAATTTCTCGGCCATTAAGTCCTTACTTGTAGTATACAATCCAGAGCTAAAATGGAGGTTTGAATCAAGCCTGTAGGATTATAGTGAGTGAAGCATCTTGTAAGCAGGCACAGAGTGCTCACGCAGGTCCTTGAAAGTACATGGTCTGGCAGCTGTGCTAGACAGGCTGTGTGTGAATGACATTTGCTGATTAGAGGTACAGTTTATACACCAGAACCAGACTGTAACTCCCAAGAAGCTATAGAGCCCAAAGATAATTCCACAACTGGTTAGTTCTTAGGTAGCTCTTTCAGTATGAATACCTTTTGCTTCTTTGAAAACATTAAATACATATATATATACAGAATATATAAGGCAAACCACCACTTTCTACAAAGGACCCTCATTGACTATTTGAGAATTACAAACTGAAGACCTACAATTATAAAAAGTTAGCTAGCACTCTGATATGAATAAAATCATCAATATTATTTTCACCACATTTTTATTGAACTAGTGCTTAATTATAATGTTAAGCTTACTGGCTTCCACTTAGATTTATTTATCCTCGTTCCTCTCCTCAAAAAAATCAAAGTACATATAATCCTCCTGGCCTTCATTACCTGATTGCTGTTTAATAAACCACAGAAGTCTCTGATATTGAAACCTATGAAAGCTCTTAGCATGGCTGCAATGATCTCTTTTAATCAAGGTCTTCCAGAAGGTTTGTGGACCTTGTGTGTGAGGCATAAGTAGAAATTCTACTTGGTTACTACTTGGTTATTTGTACATTTCACAGCAATCTCATGTGTCTCTACTGTCACCATTCCTTGAGTAAATCTTTGCATGCTGTTTACCTTCCAAGTATAAGTATTATGGAAAAGAATTTGTTTAGTGGATTGATTTCCTTTCCCTCTCTGTGGCATGCAGTTGCTGTGCAAAGAAGTCATTCATATCCTATCTGCAAGTCCACATTTTAAAGAAGGAGGACATGAGATGATTAAGGCATTTAAAAAATTTAAATTTGAAATTGCTGAACTTTGTTAATTTTCAGGATGAAAAGCTTGTATGAATATAAATTTACAGTCTGTAAAGTGCCACTGTCAAATATTTGACCATTCTTGTTTTTCTAAACTCACTCTTTAAATACCTAGAGTTGCTAAAATCCAAACCAAATCAAGCCAAACCCAAAAATTTTCCTGTGCAAAACACTTCAAAAGTTGAAACAGATTTTGTGTAAAGTCTATCAGTTGCAAAACTTGGGTTTGGTTTGCAAAATAAGAAGAATCAGGCCTTCATTTGTGTGAATGCACCTGACTCTATCTCATCTTAGAATTTAAGGTCCTGCAATGGCAAGAGGCAGGAGGTAGGAGGAAAATTACTCCAGGACTCAGATACTATTTCTGTGAGCCAAGGAGTGCATGCTTATCTTCAAGTATCCCTCTACAGATTCTAAAGTTGTGAAAACACTCAGTTCCCCTCTGTAAAAACTGTCGGCTTCATCAGTAGGAACAAATTTGTTCTTCAACACTGGACCTTATCACTTAGAGTTTCCTTCAAACTTGAGAGGAAGACTCATGTTCATAGGCACTGGTCCTCAGGAGAGACACAAAATACATTAATGTGTGCTGGAGGGGCAGCACAGAAAGCATGAGTGATCCAGGAGGTTGCTGGAGTGCTCTGATGACAACTTGATGACAGAATTAAGCAAAGATAACATGAGTGAGCAAGTTGTTTCTGACAAAGACACAGAAAAAGAAGTTCATAAGAGGTAAAAGTAGGGTCTGGTGGTCCAGGAGAAATTCAGAGACACACTCTGAGCATGCAGGGAGTTAGGAAGGAAGAAGTCCCTTCGGAGTTGAATCCATTGAAAAAATTGAAAGGTAACAAGAAAGACTTTTATGGATATATCTGCAAAAAGGAAGAGGAGAAAAATATGGGCACACTAGTGAGGAGGGAAGAGAAAGTGATGACAGAGGAGCTGGGAAAATTTTACTCTTTTCTTTGCTTTAGTTTTTACTGTTAAGTCTTGCTATAAGGAATCCATGGCCACACAGACCCGTGGGAGAGTTCAGAAAAGTCCGGAAGAACTACCTTAGCAGATGGGGATCAAGTCAGGAAGCGTCTAAACTGGACACACACAAGTTCATGGACACTGGTAGGATGCACGTGCAAGGGCTGAGAGAGTTGTCTGGTAGCATGGTGATAATTTCCTGTGTGGAGCCCTGAGTAACCTGCTGGTCCTGCTCTGCGCCTGTATACTCAGTGCACTCAATTACTGCTTAGCTATACAGTAAGTAAGCATTTTGGAGAATGAATGTTTATCAAAAAATCATGACAGAAATGATTCCATGAGGGACCTTAATGGTCATTTAGTTCCTATGGGCAGTGATACTGTTCACTAGACCAGATTACTCAGAGCTCCATCCAGCCTGGCCCTGAACATTTTCAGGGATGAGATATTCACAGTTTCTCTGTGCAACCTGCTTTTAAGCCTCAGCACTCTCTTAAAGAATTTTCTCCTAATATCTAATCTAAATCTACCTTCATTTAGTTCAAAACCATCTGCCCTTGTCCTATCACAACATGCCCTTGTAAAAAGGCAAATAAAAATTTGAAGTTTATTATTATTATTATTATTGACTGGCAAAATTATCAAAAAACTTGACCAGTTGATCTGACATATGGATTTTTCTTTAAGAATTTAAGCTATTCCATTTGAGTTTTTATGTTTGTTAAGTCTATCTATATATATTTTGTTTCTTTTGTTTCTTGAAAGTCATCCTAAACGCTAAAAAATATAAGTTAGTATATTCAGTGCTATTGTCACGTGTATAGAGGAGATCTACTGAAACCCTCAGTGTGTGATGATCTGTCTGTGCCCCAGGAAAGCCTCGCCCTTGTGCCTGACCCGTCTGCCAGCATACTGCTGTGGGACCCTTCCCTGAGCAGTGCAGTGGCCAGAGGGTGGCTCAGTGTCACTCCCCTCCTGCATCTCCACCTCTTTACCCACTGCTGGCTGCCAAACATCTTACTCAGAGGGGGCTGGTTGTACCCTGAGGGCAGATACCTCGGGATAGCACCTGAGATAACCTTGGGATGGGGACCTGGGTCTGTGATTTTCTCCACAGCTGCTGAGTCAAGAGCAGGAATCTCCCTTTCTCTCTCTTGGTTTTGAGCTGCTGGGAGGGTTATTAGCTGGAGAGGACATTGAGTTCCCCTTTCTCAAGAATTTTGACAGAGCCTGGCCATGGTGTCTCCACTCCACCCTGCATTTAGACCCCATAGATTGTGCTGCGTCTGGGAGGTCAGGTATGCTGACTGCATGCCACCTGGGAGTAGCAACTCCATTTTCCCCCATAATTTCCAAACCCCGAGTATTTCCCACTGTGGTGTTTGAAAAAGATCTTTCTCCTTCTTTAATTGGAGTTGATTGTGGTAAGTGAGCAACTGTTTCAAGTAGAGCCTGATGTAACTTCACTAAGTTCATCTTTCTAACTGAGGTGAACAGGGAAAAGCAGCACCAAAGCAGAAAGTTGGGCTCTGAAATTTGTACTTGCTACGGCGCTTTGTTTCGGGCTAGCTCTCNTGGCAAAATTATCAAAAAACTTGACCAGTTGATCTGACATATGGATTTTTCTTTAAGAATTTAAGCTATTCCATTTGAGTTTTTATGTTTGTTAAGTCTATCTATATATATTTTGTTTCTTTTGTTTCTTGAAAGTCATCCTAAACGCTAAAAAATATAAGTTAGTATATTCAGTGCTATTGTCACGTGTATAGAGGAGATCTACTGAAACCCTCAGTGTGTGATGATCTGTCTGTGCCCCAGGAAAGCCTCGCCCTTGTGCCTGACCCGTCTGCCAGCATACTGCTGTGGGACCCTTCCCTGAGCAGTGCAGTGGCCAGAGGGTGGCTCAGTGTCACTCCCCTCCTGCATCTCCACCNTTAGAGTGCTAAGGATACATAAATGACATTGAAGTTTCTGGAAAAAGGTGCAGGTCTGTGAAGAGATTGACATCTAGAGTGAGACTATAAACATAAGGGAAGAAGAGATAACCTGTTAACCTGGGAGGTGTACTGAATTAACTGCTATAACTTAACATAATAGAAGTATTGCTGAAAATACACACTGCAACAGTACTAATAGCACTTAATTCTATTTTACATTTCATTCTTCAGATCTTATCATGTGACATTGTTCAAGGCTGCTTTAACTGTTATACAAGGACAATATNCACCCTGCATTTAGACCCCATAGATTGTGCTGCGTCTGGGAGGTCAGGTATGCTGACTGCATGCCACCTGGGAGTAGCAACTCCATTTTCCCCCATAATTTCCAAACCCCGAGTATTTCCCACTGTGGTGTTTGAAAAAGATCTTTCTCCTTCTTTAATTGGAGTTGATTGTGGTAAGTGAGCAACTGTTTCAAGTAGAGCCTGATGTAACTTCACTAAGTTCATCTTTCTAACTGAGGTGAACAGGGAAAAGCAGCACCAAAGCAGAAAGTTGGGCTCTGAAATTTGTACTTGCTACGGCGCTTTGTTTCGGGCTAGCTCTCAGGCGGCACCGCAGCCAGCGCGGTCTGCTCCCCGGCAGCTGGCAGATCCTGGGGTGCGGCTGTGGAGCAGGCTTGCTTCGCAGCTCAGGGCGGAAGACTGCGTGGAGGGAATGGGAACTGCGCCAAAGGTCAGAGGCAAGGAAGCAGGGAGATACCTCCTGTGTGAGTTCCAGAGCACTTTACTTCTCTGGAGGAGTCATGGACAGAAGGCTGGCTCAAGGCACAGGCCAAGAGCTTTTAAACAAGGGCGGGTACAATGGGAGGATACATTACATAAACCAATGAGAGGTTACAGAGGCAGAGAGTAACTTGGGTAAACCATTAGAGTGCTAAGGATACATAAATGACATTGAAGTTTCTGGAAAAAGGTGCAGGTCTGTGAAGAGATTGACATCTAGAGTGAGACTATAAACATAAGGGAAGAAGAGATAACCTGTTAACCTGGGAGGTGTACTGAATTAACTGCTATAACTTAACATAATAGAAGTATTGCTGAAAATACACACTGCAACAGTACTAATAGCACTTAATTCTATTTTACATTTCATTCTTCAGATCTTATCATGTGACATTGTTCAAGGCTGCTTTAACTGTTATACAAGGACAATATTTCAAAGTGGTCTTTGAAAAATTGTAACTTTCAAGGTAATTTTTTCTTATCATTGAAACAGTGCAAAATGTAGAGGATAACTATAAACTGGAGATAGAGCTGTAACTTTTTAGTATTTTGACATTGGTGCAAACCTGATTTTCAAGTTCTTAATGTATAATTGCTTGATACTCTTTAATCAGCACCAGAGGAAACACATCAAATAAGCTTGCTTTATAATTTCAATTAATGCATTTAAATTTCACAGAATTTTATGTAGCATCACATTTGCGTGGCATGGCATCTGTTCTTGCATTTAACTCTCGTAAGTATTTATACAGGAAGGCCCTTGAGTCATTGCTGTCTGCATAAAAACCTTATACATCAGTTGTGCTGGTTGATGGGCATATGTTAGGTAATATATTTTATGGGCCACATATTAATTTCCATGGAAAACTACTGGCTATCAGGGAATAGATTGTTTAATCAGTTATAATAAACCTACTATTGAGAATATGAAGAATGGAAGTTGAATTGGCAGTTCTAAAACTTCCAGATATACATATAAATTTACTTACCACTTGACTGTAGCTGACTAATAAAATATTCAAATACAGTTATGTTCAAATATGGCCTTTGTGATGCCTCTCTATATGTTTTTTTACAGGCTTTTTAGAAAGGATGGACTTTTCTTTATAGGCACAGGTGTCTGCTTCAGTTGTGGTGGGGCAGCACAGAACACTGGGCTCCAGATCATCTTGTACATATATAAAGTAGCTGCATTCCTAAGATTTCTAGTTAAAATATAATATCATTTGCTGGTAAATCAATCACTCAAGTACCTTCTGTTACGTATCATGAGATCTTAGTTATTTGCGCATTATTGTAACAAAATATCAGAAGATGTTATTCATGCATGTGGTTCTTGATTAAAGCATTGCATTTTCATTGCACATTTTCTGCTTTTCCTGGAGAACTGAAAGAAACTGAATGCAGACTCAAATTTTTACTGTATTAGTTAGGTTGGAAGGTTTTGGTTGGTATAAATGACATTTCATTACATAAAACATAATACTACACTGTAGAGAATGATGTTCTGTAATATGAAAGAAAAGTAATTTGAGTGAAAGGTTTATATGTTTATAATGATGTTTTGTTATGACATCCTTCCCATAAAAGTATTATCTTTGACTACCTAAGGCTCTGATGGTATTTCTAAATTGCATGAACTGTGCCCAGAAATATTTGTACAAGTGACTAAAACTAGATTTGGCTTATGCAGAAAATTAGCCCTCAAGTTGGCCTAATACATTTAAGAAAAAAAGAGCAAAGGTTCTGACCCTAAGGACTATTATGTTGCACATACAGGCCATTGTTCCATGCAAGAAAATGGATGGAACAATCATAGAGTCATAGAGTCATAGAGTAATTATTTCCTATCTATCAGGAAATTAGGGAGGAGACAACAGGCCAGAGAAGACCACAGCTGACCAGCTGGGGATACATGCAGGGTAAATATCCCTCTCATTTTCTGGCTATCCTTCAGGAATATCTGTTGCAAAACTTGTGCCATCACCGTATCAGCTTAATTTCTGTTATTTTTCTGTCACAGAATCGCTGAATGTTTTGACTTGGAAGGGACTCACAAGGCTCATCAAGACTAACACTTATGAGAATGGCCTGTAGAGGGATTAACCTTGGTGGTTTTAGCATCATGCTTTAACCAACTGAGCTAATCTCACAGTATATCACCATAAGAATTCACAAGGTGCAGATAATGGCTGGGTTGCAGTCATGGGCTTTCAGAAGAAGCTTGTGCTGCTCCATTTTATGGAGGTGTTGAATTTTGCTTTTATCTTGTTGGGTAGCCCTCGGCAAGATACCTCTCCACTGGAGATTCCTGATGACCAGGTGTGGTGTGGGTCTAGAAATAAGGAATTCACACAGTGCCAGGCTGCCTGGCGGTGTGTCACTCAACCATTGTGTCTCTGAGTCAAGAACTTTTTCCATTAGCAGATGGATCATGAAAAGATCATCTGTTACGAACTTGCCTGCTTTTTTTTTTTCTTTCCTGGCTTGCCACTTAAAGCAGTAGGTTGTGCTCAGGAAAAAAAGGTCATAGAGGTTGTAGTTGTTAACACCACTTGAATTCTTAGCAGTATACTGAACAGTTATTGAAGTGACTGTATGTCTCTTCCTTCACAGTCTCTTTCCAAAGTAGGTAAGGCATTTATTTTACTGCAAAATGCTAGGTAAGTCACTGATACTTGTTTTGGAAAAATTTCATGAACTATGTTCCTATTGCCTCCATGCTGTACTTGGAAATTGCCTGCTGTGTTAATCTATTATGTAAATAACATAATAAATAAATAATAACATAATAAATAAATAATCTAGTATGTAAATAACATACTACAACTCTCAAGTCAAATGCAAGAAGAAAACGTGTAACAGAAACGCATTTTAGTAATGCTTAGTCTAGTGAAAGCAGGTTCCTTTCCCAGGGTAAGAGAGAGAGGAAAAAATAGGTTTTGTGTGCCCAAAGCAGTCCAGATGGAACCCCAGTAGGAGGCATACTAGTGTAAACACAAGTTTTGTTTATTTCAGGCAATGTATGCTTCACATTTCTGTTATGTTTCTTTGCTTTCCTAATTATGACATGCTAATATTCAATTACTAAGTCTTGAGTGATTTTTTTTTCAATTTTCAGTGTTCTTTGTCATAAAGTGCTTATACATTTTCCTTGTATTAAAAATATATTTACTTTATGGCAAGACTGTCTTTAAACCACTGCATAACACTTTTGCTTTCCTTTATGCTTCAGTATAGTCAAAACATTATATATTATGCTAAGTAAAACACCCCAGGTAGCAAACCATCTTATCTTGCTACATTCTTCAAAGTAATTTATGTAAGCTGTGCTGTAACAACTTTCTAGAGCTCAAAATATAAATCTAGGTTGTCATGGATACACGCATAAGAAGGCTTTCTTTATAAATATGTTAGGAGTCTGACAATTTATTTTTAGTAGAATTTTCAAAAAAGAAAAAAAATGTAGTATATAACCAGGGCCATATTCTGATTGCACTTGAGTACATTTTTGTTTCTTCCTCTTCATTATCTCAAAATGCCTTTTAACAAGGACGTTTATGTGGATGTCAAAATGGCTGATAAGGGCCCTAGGCTTTTTCACACCTGTATTACCTCCCACTTTTGTACCTAGTATACCTGAAGTGCAATTCATATATTGCTTACCACCAGTTAGAAAGTTAAAATAAATTCAGTAATTATTGTACATATGTCTGGATAAGCTAAATAATTCATGGAACTTTCAAGTCAGGAGATACCTTCTGGTATCACATCTTCCATTTTGCTTTCTCTTCTCTGCTGCATCAGTAGTGCAAGAGGCAATGCCCTTACATGTGATTTTCTGTTACTGGGAATTGTAAAACACAAAGTTATAACCCTCTAATAAAAAAAGAGAAGAGAAAATAATAATTTAAAAATGAAAACCAGATTGCTGGGAGTAATTCATAGTTATAAAAGTGTACTAAACAAATTATTCTTTTAACACATTTTATCTGTAGATTTTGATAAAACAGAAAATAGAGAAGACGCTAGTTCAAAGGTCTGAAACTTTGTGTGTATTAATATAAAGTAAAAAAAAACCAAAACAATCAAAACCACCCAAGCCATTAAAGAAGATAAATGGAGGATTTCCATAGAATAAACACAAAATATTATGAATTATCTAGAATGCTACAATTTTTCCAAGAGTACATAAATGTTTGTGTCTCTGGCTTGTTGCATGAACTTCAGTAGAAAAACAGATTGTATTTAGCATTTGTGCAGTTCTTTTCACAGAAATACTATTAACTAGAAATTTCCTAAAAATTCCATATATGAAAATATAATCCCAAGTGCTGACTTCTTGAAAGATTTTATCAGACATCAAAAAATTTTGAAAAATGGTTATCAAAGACATTGATAAAAATACTTGTTCATTATTCTTTTCCAGGAGGCTTTTCTTCTGAGAACTTCTAACTTGCTTATGTCTGTCCAGTTTCAACAGTTTTCAGATTCTTCTCTTCTAAATTAGCTTGACTGCTGTAGTGAAATAATATGTAAATCATAGCCATAGATGAATCAGAAAGTCTTTGTTATAAATCTGAAAAATAATTCATTACTTGTGTCCTCAATATAACAGACACTTTATATGTAACATAATAGAGGCATCAAGTTTAGTGCCAACAGCACAGGAAGAATCTGTTTGTTTGCCTTCTGGGACTAAACCATAAATCACAGAGCTGAAATTTTTGACCTAGTGTATTAAGAAAGTGCTAAAAACATGAAAGAGCAGGTGAAATAACACAGTCCTGGAGAGAATCTGTTATTGGTTAAGGCTGGCAGGATAACCATTGTTTGATAAAATAGAATATGGCATTAGTACATTAGGAAGTTGCTGTCTCTCAAATTTATTTTTCAAATTCTAGCACTGAAGAGCCTAAAATACAATATGCATGTGTTGTCTTTGCATGTGACTTGAAAATCTTATTAATAAGGATGTGTGAGTATCAGTAGAAGTAGTGAAGTTGTACAAATTATGGGACTCAAGTATCAGAGCACTTTAAAAATAACGAACATGCTATGCCTGTTGGATGTTACAGAATAGTCTACAGTGGGGACATTGACCTGACAAAGTCTTGCTAGGTAAGCCAAAAAAGTTTCTCCAGAAAAGCCTTCCAGCAGCTTTATATTGCCAGAGGAATCTGTCCATTAAGTATTGGTACGAGTGGCTGGAATTTTATAGTAGTGTTAGGGGAGCCATGAGCACAGTGCAGTTAGACAATGCTTGATTAAAGGCTATTGCAAAGACCAGTTGCATAACTGAGTGACACCTTTAAAAAAGTAATCCTCTTCCATTTTCTTTTGCTTTGTTTTCCTGTTCCTATGAAATCTGCTCTTGTGTCCCAATAGTTATGTGTACTTTCTTTGGAGAAGTGAAGAAGTATGGACAACTTGTCTCATTAGATAAACTAGTGGTTAGTCTGTCATGAGTGGTACTACAGTTGTGCTGGACCAAAAAAAAAAAAAAAGATTCTTCTGTAGTTTTATATTCCAGTTTGACTCTTTGACTCTCCTGTCTGGTTTAAGAGTTTAGAACTGCATGAATAAGGGATTGTTGTTGCTATTCACTTAGTATGGGGGTTCACGACCAACTTAAAAATTGACACATTTTGGGCAGATTTTTTGGTGTATGAGTGATGGCTTTTCAAATGGACTGATACAGTTTTTTGAATTTCTGTGGTTTCTTTTGGGCAAAGAACTATGCTATACTTTACATCTGAGCAGAAAAGGGTCCAAATCCTATAACAACAAAAGGGATTTTAAAAGAAAATCAGCCTCAGGAAGTTGTTAGGCAAATGGAAGCTGAGACTACAGCTTATTTAATACAATTGATGTGTTTTTTACTGTTGCTCTCATCTGGCACTTTTTGTGTCACCCATCTGTTGTGTCAGACCAGGAAACTAGATAACTGTCTCCAGAGGCATTGAGTACTCTTCCTACAGCTTTGATCAGTGACCAGTCTAAAAGCTCCCAAGCTTAGGTTTCTTCCCAATGTGACACTGTATGCAAATATATAATAATAGACATAATAATGCAACAGACTATATGGAAAACACCATCCAGAGTTTGTTGCCATCCAGATATGTCTGTAATTGTTCCAGGGAACATACATGTGGGTGTAAAGTTGCAGGTGTTAGTGAGTCCAGGATATAAAAAGCATATATGTAGACTTGGTATGCAACTTTAGAAGTAAATCAAAACAAAATCCACAAAGTGCTGAAAATAGATCCAATTAAATAGATCAGTTTTAAAGTGTATTTTAAAGTAGACCACTGGAGTAATTTATGTCTATTTGAGAAGATAAGTGTGGTTTTGAATAATAGTGGTTGTTGCAGTGTCTTTGTCCAGATTTTGCCATTCCTCATTTGTTTAATTTCATTGAGAGCTCAGTCTTACACAATTTGTTGTGTTATTCTGTGAAAGAAAATCACAGATTTTTCAGGAGATGCAGTGGATCACCAAATTATCCTCTCACTACCTAGTAGAAGACATTGCTGCTCAAAATCTGTGTGGAAAAAATACTTACAGCTCTAGTCAAGCTTTATTTTTTCATTGAGGCTGAAATTTCCGTGAAGGATTTCCTAGTGAAAGTTCAAGCATACAGTTAGTTAATTCATAGTACCTGTGTAACAAGCATAATTTTAGCTCTTCAGCAAGTCGTTTTGCTGTTATTTGCTAGGACTGTACCTGTTTGTGTTACATTGATTCGGCAATCTTCATTGCAGCTGCTTCTGTCGTGCTGCCTGCTGTGTCTCTTCTGGGCTATCAGCACTGGTGTGTTTCCTCACAAGTGTGAGGGTGCCCCTCTGTGGTCTTTTCAGTTTTGGTGACTGAACCATTTACAGAGAGAGATACCCTTCACCATAAGGGCTTGGTGGCCAGATTAGTTTCTCAAACCAGAATGAACAGTGGTATGCAGCCAGCTGAGTAGCTGGGAAAGTACTGAAGGCAACACAGGATTAGCTGTCTGCACTGATGCATGTTGAAAAATCATAAAAATATAGTGAAAGGGAATACTCAGGAAAGCAGATGGGTCAGTAATGGAACACTAAATATGCTCAAACCATCTGAACCAAGTGGTTGCAGGAGGCTTCATCATCAGATGTGGTGGCAGCACTAGGGTTCTGTACCTTTGGGAGGAGGGCAGAAGTTGTGGGGGTGAGGTATGCAGAAATGCAGTACCTGTGGAAAATATAATTTGGTTATCTTGGGTTTTTTATAACCCCATAGTAGAAGGCATTTGAGACTTCTTGTAATCATTGCTACTTTCAAAGGGTTGTAAACTGTTTTCCAGCTCTGCAGCACTGTGAGCTGAAGTAAGGAAGTTCTTGTTGCATACTGCATCTGTCTGAGTCAAGTGAAGAGAAGTACAGAAGTGCAAGAGAATTGTTCTGTAGGGTCTTAATTGAAAGGCATAACAGTCAGGGTGAATTGATCTCATGAAGTATTGTATTTTTTTCTGAATTTTCTCTAGCAAAATAATCAAGACTAGAAACCACTACACCAAAATAACTTAGTAAATTTGATATCTGAATGGGAAATTATAAGGATAATTATGTAAAAGTCAAAATTGAGAAAGTATGTACACAAAGGTAAGCAGTGCAGATACGAACATGATGGCTAAGATGGAAAGAAACTTTTAGCATAAACATAAATCTAAATGTATGAGCATCCTTATTTCTGTCATATGCTGCAGAGGTTAAAGAACTGACAGCTTGCCTACACTTGAAATTCTATTTAAACTAAGCTAGATTGCAATTTAAAATGTGGTATTTGTACCTAGGTAACAATCAACCATGGACATTTCTAGTTCGAAAATATAAGTGTTACATGCCAATGTGTCTTGACCTCCTTCAAAGATAAAGTCTAAAAAGCTTCAGCCTGCATTTAAAGAGGAATTTTTGGTTTAATACACCATTCAAAGATACAGCTTCAATATTTAAGGGTAGGCAGATTTACAAATACTTGGAGAGCAACTGAAGGTAAAGTGGTGCAAATTATCAGTAGCTGCAGAAACCACCAACCACAAATAATGGTGAAGGCTCCTTGTGACCTATCTGTTCAAACATATATTTTCACTCTGTAGTCTGACTTTGAGACTCCTCCACTTGTGTATTTTGGAACTGGGATCAATCAAACAGGGTCTCTAGAAAATACTTCTGACAAGGGCACAGTGGGAGTGCAGCACTGCCCAGTTCACCTGCTCTCTCACAAGTCTGCTTCCCCTGGTTCTCTGCAGTACTGTGCGTCGTGATACCTCTGAGATCTCTTGTGGTAGACCAGCCAGGTGCTTTTCCAGGCAAAAGCCAGAAGGAGATCAGTTAAAGGAAATCTCAAGGTAGTAGGCATATAAAATAATCATATTCAGTATTCATCACATCCCTATGAAACTTGGGATAAAAGAAAGAATACCCTTTACTTTGGCTTTTCAGTCAGTTGCCAGAAGACATGATTTATAGCTACTTACAATAATGTTTATATATATGCTTAAAACCATCTATGGAATTGTCTTAATCTATAGCAAGTTATTTAATTAATATTTAATAAGTAGACAGACATTACATTAGTATGTGTGTCTGTGTCTGGGGAAGAGGGAATTATGAGCATGTGGCAGAAGACCTGTGAAATAGCTTGGCAGAGATAACAGCAGAAAAACCACCTCAGGCATGCAATGAATAGAAAAGACATAGGACCAGTGGATTAATTTTATTATTTAATTATCCGTTGAGTTAAGCAACAATAAAATTTGTGTCCCCTAAGAAGTTATGGCCGGCATAAAATTAAGTGTAGTTTATCCAAACCTTATAACATAAAGTTGTTTTTCTATCCTCTGATTTTTGCAAGAAATCACATGAAATGGACACAAATAAATTTAAATATCAGTGTTGAAAAATACCCTCTTGCTGTAATTAGCGTAGCCTTCTATTCACTGATGTACTTTTGAATTTTTTTTAGCTTACAGCCCTGCAAAGTGACTATATACTAAGGTGAATTGTGATTCTTTACTATACCAATGGAAGGACTTGATAGTACGGACTTCTAAACAAGAGCTTCTGAATTATTTCTTTTTCTATTGCCATCCTGCTGTTTCCTCCACAAACCTAGGAGGTGGCCAAAGTGTCTTATGAAGAACTAGCACCTCCACATCAGCCTTTTTGTGTAGCGGTGGCCACTGCCAGCAAAGGTAGCTATATTTTTAAATGCAAGGGTAGCTCTAGTTTTTCTTGTATTTGCTATTCCACTGGGAAGTGCAAGCCCTTTGATCCAAGAGCAAGGAAGCCTTGACAAAGTGGCTCTCTAGCTACACGGCGAAGATGTCTTTCTTCTCACGTAAGTTATATTGAGGCTTTTGACATGGTCCCCATATCATCCTTCTCTCTAAATTTGAGAGATATGGATTTGATAGGTGAACTATGCAGTGGATGAGTAGTTAGCTAGATGGTCACATCTGGAGGGTAGTGGCCAATTTTTTGACCAACATCTGTACAAGAATTGTTTTCCAGGGGTCTGTAGTGGTACCAGTATTGTTTAATGTCTTCATCAATGACATGGACACCGGGATCAAGTGCACCCTCAGCAAGTCTGCAGATGACTCGAGCTGAGTGGTGCAGTTGGCATGCTTGAAGCACAGGATGCCATCCAGAGGGACCTGGACAAGGTTGAGAAGCAGGGCCATGGGAATCTCATGAGGTTTAACAAGGCCAAGCACAAGATGTTACACCTGGGTCAGAGCAAGCCTCAGTATCAAAGCGGGCTGGGTGATGAGCAAATCAACAGCAACCCTGCAAAAAAATGGATTTGGGGTGCTGGTGGATGAGAGGCTGGACAAGAGCTAGTCCTGGGCAGTCACAGCCCAGAAAAATGGTTGTGTCCTGAGCTGCATACAAAGCAGTGTGGTCAGCAGGGCCAGGGAGGAGATTCTGCCCATCTGCTCTGCTCTCTTGAGACCCCACCTGGGGTCTAGCGTCCAGCTCTGGGGGTCACCTGGACGGAGGAGGGCCACAAAGATTATCATTAGGCTGGAGCACCTCTCCTGTGAGGAAAGGCTGAGAAAGCTGTTGTTATTCAGTCTGAAGAAGAGAAGGCTCTGCAGAGACCCTTAACAGTCTCCCATACCTGAAGGTGCCTGTAGGAAAGATGGGGACAGATGTTTTATCACGACCTCTTGTGATGGGAAAAGAGGCAGCAGTTTTTAAACTGAAGAGATTAATCTATATAAGATAAAAGGAAGAAGTTTTTTAGAATGAGGGGGTGGTTAGTATACTGGCAGAGGTTGCCAAAGAGGTGGTTGATTCCTAAGCTTAGGAAGCACTCAAAGTCAGGTTGGACAAGACTCTCACCAGGTTTACTTCGAGATGTCCCTCTTACTGCATGGATGTTGCACTAGATGACTTGTAAATGTCCCTTCCAGACCAAAGTATTCTATGGTTTTATGATTCTGCTCTGTGGTGTACATGGGAAAAACAGGTGTGATATCATGGGAAAACTCTTCTGTCTGATGTTTCTGCACAGGTAGGCAGTGGCCACAGAGAAGAGGTTTTCTACCATGCTGACCAATACATCTCTCTCATTTAATGGTCCTGCCTTTTCTGCCTTTCATTCACACAGCATCTCTTATTTCATAAAGGAATTGTTACTTGGACAGGATAGGAGAGTAGTGTTGGGATTTGCTTATAATAAATTTTTGTTTAATTTTGCTCTCAGGTTGAAAATGTTGGACATTGCTGATGTGCTAAGAGTGGTCTGGATGCTAATGTGTTTCTCAGAAACTTTTCATTCTGTAGCATTTCCAGAGATATTAAATTTTACTGTATCAGAGCTTTCTAAGTGTAGAATTATTGTCATATTAGATTGCAGGAATTCAAAAAGAGCTGGTCAAAAAAATGCTTTCCATGAACAATAGGTTTAAGAAGAATAGAAATCTCTGTGTGTTCCAGGAAGCAATGGAATTTCTCTTCTATTTGCTTTTCTCTCCTGCAGTACCAAAGGTGCTCCTTCGCAAGAGACAAAGAACTAGAGGTGAATACTGATGGTGTTGAGAACATGCTTCAAGGAAAAAATATTTTAATATGAAAGTGGCAGCTCTGTCTCTTAAATCTAGCAAAGCAGGTCTTAAATTCTAGTGGGATTGCTATATCGTTGCATCTCCTAATAGGGCTCAGATTGTAGGAGCTGATCTGATCTGAGCACTTGCTTTTTCTAACAGAAATATGAGATTGAAACTGACTTTTTCACTGAAGTGATAAAAAGTCCCCCAAACCACCCCCCCATCATATTCCTAATATTTCACTACTATTTTTAACCATTATTGTCAGAATCTCAGGGAAGAAAAAAGCAAGGTTTTCAAAATTTCCTTCTCTACTTTCCAAATCGTCACCATCTAAA
>VWZV01011470.1:37785-63147 GCA_013397155.1 Irena cyanogastra
AAAGAGGGGGGGGGGGGGGGGGGGGAACACAAAGACATCTCCTTACTTCAGTTTTCCCATATTTACACTTAATAGCCTCAAAATCATTCCAGTATTGCTTATAGGTAAGAAACATACATTAAAAATAAAACTAATTAAGGCTTGACCTTAAGGACAAGCAGTTTAAATGGTCTGCCCAAAGACACCCAAGGATTTTGTGGTGGAAATGAAGCTCCTATCTTGTGATAATATGCTGTCCATCAGAGCTTCCTCACTGCCACTGACAGAAGTTCATATTCTTCACTCACTTTGTGCAAGTACAAATGATTAGGCAAGGTAGAAACCAAGGAAAACCAACACATGAATAAGGGTTGGTGTGTATTAAACACTACAGCACATAACAACTCTCATCCCTAAGGCACTGTTTGCAGAAGAAGGCAATGATAGAACTCATCTCAGAGACAGGAAGCTCTGTGGAAGCTAGAAGATACATTGGGCTCACTATTTTTAGTTTATTAAAGCTATCTGTTATGTTTCTTCATTGTGTTTAGCTCTCTGGCATCTTCAGAGAGTTATTGCTGTACTCATTGAAAAGAAGGCCGGCATGCTATGACTCCTTTGTCTTCTTTGTGCCAAGCACACAGGCTGAACATTCTGTTTTATAGCAGATACCTTATGCAAAGTGGATGTGAAAGGAACAAGCTAATGATGGTACCTTCCCAAGAAACTCTTTCCTGAACTTCAAAGGTAGAAAAAAGTTCTAAGCATTACTTGATGGGGGTGTGGGATAGGAGGAAGCCATGGTCTTGAGTATTGTGAGTTCTTGTTTCTGATTTATTTTCTTTCTTTTAACTATGAAACCCAAAAGCTTAATCATTGGATATGATTACCTTTATAGCTGAACAAAGTTACCATGCTATACGTCTTCTAAGGTGCATACTATTTTAAGTCAGGATTAATTTTTCTACCTGTTTAATTTTGTCTCCTTTATATAGCCTTGGAAAAGCAGTTGCAGATAATCATATTTACTTTCAAGTTTAATTTCACTATCAATGCAGGTTTTTTTTTCTTCTTTCATGAAAGAAATACATTCAGAACTCAAGCAAGAGGTGTAATTTTAATTATCTCCTCACCCACGATCAGAAATTCATCTGCACAAGTTTTGTCACTAAGTCATGTCTCCTGGTGTCCCACCTACTCAATTCTACAGACAACTCATGGTCTAGTCCCTGTACATTTGAGGTTCTATTATTTTGCCATGTACAGTGAGACCTCTTCTGGTGCAGAGTCAGTCTTGCACTTTCTTCTTGAACTTTATATTCTGGGCAGAATACTTTTGAATCCAATACATACGTTGAATAAGAATCTTCATACAATTCCTGAGAGGCTACAGTGAAGTGGAGCTGCTGGTATGCCTATGTTCAAAAGAAACAGAGGTCTTCATTTCTTTGCACCTCATTTGAACAATTATTTAGCTTTACTGGTGAATGTAGACACAATACTAAGAATAAATTATAAATAGAGATGAAATATATGTGCTTTATGGGGATTAAAACGAAATGTGAAAATGGCAGATAGGTGAATCCTAGCTAAGTAAATTGAATGTGTGTTTCCCAACCTTAGTTATGAGAGATTTAAACTTTACTAGGTTTACTAAGAAATTTACTTATTTACTAAGATGGAGTAAAGTTTAAGAAGGTGTTTTCATCCATAATCTGAGTAAAACCTGGTTATTACTGGCAACATGAAAAATCACCATTGCTTTATAGAATGTTTCGTTTACACTTACTAACTCTTCCTTCATGTAATCTTCATGCGCTACCAGAAAAAAAAAAAAATGTAGTGGGAAAAACGTATTTCTTCTTTGGCTGGAGAGCTGCCTGCCATTAAGATCACCTCCATTATCTGGGAAGGCCATTTACTGCCCCAAATCGAAACATATTTTGCCATACTTGATTTGCCCAAGCAATATTACTTCATGTGTTTTCGTGTCTTTGATAGAATTATTTAGTGCACATATTTAATATTCAAACGAGCTGAATCAGTTTGTCTTTGTTTGAGGGTTTTATTGCCAAGATGTATATGTTATCACTCATGCCCTTATAGCACAGCTTCTAACCACCGCCGCTTGCCACTACCACACCGATACCGTGCCAGATCAACTAAATGCTTCCTAGGGCCATTGTATCAGTAAATCAAGAGTGAATTTATTTCACCCCCGCCTCAGTCGCTCTCTTGTCTGAGCCTTGGCCCCACCTCTCCTCATGCCGGTTTCCCTTTCCTCGCAATGCTCTGGGAAAGAAAGTGCAGGTACCCCTCCCTTGCTTCATTTAAATTCTCTTCCTCTGCCCTGCTTCTGGCCCAGGGAAGCGCATGAGTGCGGCAGGTGGCTCCGCTGCGAGCCCGGCCAGCCCTGCTGCTCCCGGAGGCGGGCGGGAGCGGCCGCTCGCGCTGCATCCCGGTATTCCTGCCGGGTGCCCCTCTCGGCGCGCGGAGCCGCCTGCCCCGCGCGGGCGGATCGCCTCCATCGCTCCGGCCGCCTTTGGCATGCACGGACACTGCCGTCCCCGCGCAGGAGGCTGCTGCTCTATGCGGGCGGCTCGGCGGCTGCCGCTGCCCCCCCGCGCCCAGCCCAGCCCAGCCCAGCTCATCCTAACCCAGCCCAGCCTAACCCAGCCCAGCCGAGCCCAGTCTCTGCCCTGCGGCATCGCGGGCGGGACGCGCCGAGCGTGGGATGCCCGCGCCCCGGAGGGCGGCTTCCGCGGTAGGCGCTGTCAGGTCTGCGGCTGATCTCCCGGTGGGATTTGCGGACAGTCATGAACCAGGCGGAGGCTCCCCGGCCACTCAACTGGACCATCCGGAAGCTGTGCCATGCCGCCTTCCTCCCCTCTGTCAGACTCCTTAAGGTACGGTGAGAGCCCGCTTTGCTTTCGGGAACCGGTGTCTGCCCCGAAGCACCTGCCTGGAGGGCTGCGGTCGCTGTGTCTGGAAAGTTAATTTAGAAATAGTCCCAACTTTACTATTAATTACCTTACCTGCTACCTTTAAAACCCTTTGTGAGTACCTGAAGGTACCAATATTGTGCGTCTGTACTCTATTCAGTGTGTTTGTTTGACCATAAAGGTCTGTGAAAAGGGTAAAAAAGGAAGTAAGGGACGGTGGATATCATCTGTGCTTCAATTTGCTTTGTCTTATCAAGCTGTGAACTTCCAGGGATGAAGAAGGTGTCTGTTTCTAAGGCGTGTTCCTTTGTGGGCAGCCCTCTGCTATCTGTTCTTTGGGTTATCTAGCCCCTAGGCAATACCTGAAGATCCAGTACCACTCTGACCAACTTGTAAGTGGAACAATATGTGGGTGGAAATAAATTATCTTGGTTTGCTAGAAGCTGTACATGGCAATAGGATCAGTTAAAGACTGGCAGTGCAGACAGTATCAGTGAAACTTTCTGATTTTTAAAAAAAATTGTTTAAACAAAGTGTCACGGTTTTGAAGGTGCTTTTAAAGGTGTTTTTAGATGTGCTTTCCTAGGAGATAATTATTTTCTGTTTGAAAAAATTATTTGGGATTGTATACTGTGGAGGGCTCTTATTCTCAGCATGCAAAGTACCATTACTACCATGTGCCCCACTGAAGCTGTTTTAGAGGTATTAGTAGCTGGAAAACAAAATCTCTTGAATCAACTTTTTGGTGAAAAATAGGTTACATTAAACTGAAAAAAATAGGTTACATTAACCTGAAAAGTCTGCTTTGTTCTTGGAACATCTTAACTGGATTGTACAATGAAATTTTAAACAATATACTGATTTCCCTGTAGGCTTTGTTTTATAAAATGTTTTATTCATTAAAATACTTATCTCACTTCATCATAGTGTTTGATAGTTTGGCTTTGAAATTAACATGCAGCCAGGTAAAGCATGGCTAGTCTGACTGTGTTAGATGGTAATGTTTGATATAACCATTTGATTTTGTGCGAGTAGCTTGGAAATTAGGTCAGTTCTTACTACTGCAACATGCTTGAGCAGTAGTGTAGCGCATGACATTGCACTTAGCAGACATATGTTGTATGTATGATTGTTGTTTATATGACTCACAAGTGACCATACTGTGTATCTTAGCAGGTATTTTTCACATCCTAACAGGAAGGGGCTACAGTTGAAAAATATTTCTAGTTCCAAACCAGATGTATGGCTGCTGGGGTGTAAATTGCGTGCATCTCCAAAGAACAAAAGAAAGATAAAACTTAGATTTCTAAAAAATTAAAACGTAATGAATATAGAACAAATCAGAAAGTGGTGTTGATTGTTTTGTAAAGGCTTCCCCCCCAGCCCCAGAAGCACTCATGAGAATATGCAGACTCCACAACTCCCATGCTTTTAGAACAACATAATTTTGCCAAGGTGTGAGGACTCAGATGTGGAGAGTTTTACTGTCATTCTTTATGCCAGAGGACCGGGGGCTGAGGGGGCGTAATCTGCAGTATTTCTTCTTTGACAGACAAATGTTGCCCCTTGTGTATGGGTTGTCTTCATTGCTTATTAAGGATGAACGTTGTGATTCATTATTTAAAGAGCTGACTAAAAAGGATTTTCTGAAGCTACAGCTATAACCCGTTAGGGACTGGACTCTGCAGAGTTAAAAAGAGCAGGGAAAATAACCAGAGATAAGCAAGCTCTGCACAGAGGGTGTGCGAGGTGTGGGAAAGACCACAGCAAAGAAGGTGGAACTCTGGCTCCTCTCTCAGCTCATGGGCAGTGCTTGTTGACTGGAGAGGGAAATGCATACATCAGCATCTTCAAGGCTCCCCAGAAAAAAGCTTCAATTTTTGCTCCTTCTCTTTGTGTTTTTTTATTTAATGTGTTTAAAGCAAATGACTGACGTAAGAACAGGGACTCATTGTCTGAATTCCATCAGCCAACCTGAGGAAATTCTCCTGTCATCAAGGAAAGAGTGCAATAACAGCAGCATTAAATTGCCACAGGTGTAGTATAAATATTTTCCTGCATACAAAATATTCTTTTCAATTTCATGTTTTTCTTCTCAAAATAAAGAAGAAACTTATTTTTTCCCTTTTTCTAAATGAAAGGTGCTCCTCTAAATCCAAAAACATTGGAAAGGCAAGTGCAATAATCTAAGCTCTTTTTTTTTAATTGCTCAGTTTCCAATTGGATTAAGTGGTCTAAAGGGCTAATGCAATACTGTTTTTAAGTAGACATTCACTAGACCCTTTCCTAAACAGGTTTTCTCTGCAGACAGTGCTCTCAAAAAAAAAAAAAAAAAACTTTGCAATTTCTGATAAGTTATGGGACATTTTTATTATGATATGCTTTATCTATCATTGTCAAACTCTATTTCAATGTACATTGTAAATTGTTAGAGTAAGAAAATGTAAAACACTGTTTTGTCTTTGACCATTAAGTTCCAAGATGAGCTTTTTCCTAAACTTATAAGAATGAGAGATAGCAGAGATTTGCTCTTTTGCACACACAAAAATTCACTGTGACATTACCTGGACCATACTAATAAAGGGAGTGAACTTTTCAATTATTTCCATTTCAGTTTTTACACTGAAAAGTTTAAAGTTCTTATCCTGTGGATACAATTTTAAAGCATCGGTCCTTTCATCTAGAACTTCATGGAGGCAAGGCTTTTTGTGTTGTTTTGCAATTACTGTTTTTAAATAGGTACTGAAAGGAGTTATTCAGCAGGTGGGTTAAGCTCTTGTTCCACCCTGTTGAAATGCATGAGCAGTGCTTAGTTGCATCAACTGATTCTGGATAGAGCTCTGGCCACAGTGGTCTCATTTAATCTAGATAAGCTGGATTTGTAGATGCGTCCAGCTTTGCTCGCTTTGCTTTTCTTCCAGGCATGTATTCTGTTCTAACCCACTTCACTAATACCCTTATGTTTAGGGGTAGTTGTATAATCCTGTTTTCTCAGTTTTTCATTTTCCGACAGGCACACAATTCTAGGATCTGTACTTCCAATACAGCCCTTGGAGCTGTATTGGAAGTACAGATTGAAATAAAATGTTGGAGAAATTTTTTACCACTTGTGTCATCGGCTCATCCTTCACTGCTCATGTTTTTTACCTCTAATAAGTTACTTCCTGTAGCACAATCCATGCTGATATTTTTTGGTAGTTGTTTCAATATGCTTAAAACATGCTAACACACTGCCTAATGCCTTCCTGTCCGAAGTAGGGACTAAGAAATGCTTTGAGCACGTATGCAGAGAGGGTGGCTTTGTGCAGAACTGTCATTCTCCTGAGGTAATCAGGTTTTAAAAAACCCAGACGTTTTAGAACAATGTTTTGGGTTCTTAAAGAATGAATGAATGAATGAATGAATGAATGAATGAATGAATGAATGGCATCATGCTAAAGACTTCACTCGGAGGGCACTGTGCCCTAGGTGAAGCTGCAGATGTTGTACTTCTGCTTGAAACAGATATAATACATGCCAGGCAATCAAGAAATAGGCAATATGCTCAAGAAAAAAAAATAAGCTGAGAATAGAAGTTTGAATAAAAAAAGGTCTGTAATGTGCAATAAGTTTTAATGCCACAGATTTATAGATGTTCAAGTGTAGAAATACTGTACGAAATAGAAAAGCAACAGATTACCCACCTTTTTTTTTCTTAGAAAGAACAGTAACTTTTTCATCATTAATCTGGCTTGCATGTCAATAACTAGGCTTGCAAAGCAGGAACTTTGGAAGGACCAGAGGAAAGGAAACAGAGTTAGACAGAAGAAACACTGAGGAAAATGTTTTGGTTATTCTTCTACAACATACAGCTTGGCAAAAATGCCACCTTAGCTTTACTAAATAAATAAGAAAATTTATCTGACCTGGGAAGTAGTCTATCCCAACTCCTGAACTGGTGGAAGATTAAAGAGATCAGACACTAAATTTCTTACCAAATGAAAAACTAGGTCTTCTTTTTATTAATTATTTTTATTTAATTTCCCTACCAAGAATGCACAAGGTAATCCAAGAGAAAATTAAAAACCTGAAAAATAGCTCATTGGAATGAGACACAGTGTCTTTTGAATGTGACAGTACATAGATATGAAATTTTGACTGGGCTGATACATGTGAATAAAAAGGGTGGACACTATATCTCCTGCTACAGCTAGTTTATGTCCATAAAGAAGGTGTCTAGGGGAATAAAGACTGGGAAATACCTGGCAGGATTTATTAAGGTACATGGTGAAATACCACACTGTTCAATGGCTTACATGAACTATAATTGCCCTGCTATTTGATTGCCAAATATAATTTTATTTCAGGATAATTTCAAAAAAGTCTGATTTGGCAATTTGGGTGAAGAATATTGCTTCTCCAGAGTGGCAGAAGAATGAAGTGTGTTCTTTATTAAACAGTAAATGTTTATATTTCTGTAGCCCCTTCTATGAGAAAAGGTGATTGTAAGAGAGAAGAAAGTTGCATCTTTTGGAGGTAATTTTATTTTTCAAATGGATTGAGGAAATTGAATAAAAAAGGTTATTGGACTCATAGAACAGTCCTGTATTTCAGGAGAGATACTTTTGATAAAGCATTTTTAAAAATACTTGGAAAGTGGATTTATGTGCCATCATGACAGGGTAAAGTTAGATTGTGTGGTCTTCAAAAACAGAAGCATAAGCTTTTTATGTTATTTTACTAACTGTCAATGAGAAAATTAGAAAAATTTAAAAACAAAGGCCATCAAAATGCTAAGTTTTTTTTGCTTTTTGCTACTCTTTTGATGTCCAGTTTGCAGTGAGGTCTTCTAGTTCATGATTAACAAATAAAGATTCTGATTATTATTTTAGTTAATTTACAATATCCACCCTTCAAGTTGCAACAAAATGAGAGGACAGATTTACTAAGTCTTGATTGAAAATTTGAGATTATTGAAACAGATCCTAATGCATACAGTTATAATTACTGAGGTGGAATACCAAATGTTTTTGAAAGTGGTATGTGCTATACCAACAGTAAAATTAGGGTAGTAGTTTACCTGTGTCTACACTCAGCTTACCAAGTTAAATTGTAATAATAAATGAGCCAACACTATGCATCCCTCAGGAGGATTTGATGCATTTGGGGAAGCCCTTAAGGTCAGACTGACACACAGGCATGCAGAAAGTACCAGTCAGTGTGACAATCTTTTTATAAATTCACTAATAGAAAAACCAGTCACACCTCTGTGTATGATGGGATGCTGTGTATGGTATGAAATACATATGAGTTTTATGCATGCATGTAAGTTTTATTCAGGAAGAAATTATTTGATAAACTTCAGTTTTCCTGTCAGAAAGAACATAGTTTTATCTATCACCTTTGTAATAGATTTCTGATACTGATTCACAGGTTTTCTGGGGAGTATTATTTGTCCTTAGAAGCACAAAAGCCATGTTTCCAGTAAAGAGAAAGCTTCAGAGTTCCGTACTGTGTTCTGCTCCTTATGGCATCAGTTCCACAATTTAAGGATGTCAGGAAAGAGACCTGAGTCTATGGCATTGCTGTGTCTTTGCTGTGTCTTGTCCCACTTTAATGTAAAAAATTCATTTTACACCCCAAATCAGGGGAGCAATGGGTGTTGCAATGTAGCTTCACAACGCCTTTGCACAAGTGTTCTTGCATTACTCTGCTCAGCTGTCAGCTGTGCCTCTAGTACTTCACATTCCATAACGCAGTAATGGCAGAATGGTGGTGACATTTCACAGCTGAGGTTGAAGAACTGATAATATGCCTTTTGGAGATTGCACATTCTCAAAAACTGCTTATTTCTTGAAGTCATGCTTCTCGTCAGCAGTAAGTTGAGCTGATCCCTTTAATGTGGCAACTGGGCATGTTCATGTGTAAGGATTTTCTGACAGATTATGCCAGTTCATCTCTTCTGAAGGGAAATGAAATGTGGAAGCTGATGTTTTTTTCCCATTTTATGTAAAGTACTCTGTGGTTAATTCTTTAGTGCAGAGTACATTTTTTATGTGACGCAGGGCAAATCAGAGCTTATTCGCTGTTTGCCTTTATTGACTGAATCTTCTCCTTGAGCATGACTTGGGTTGACGGCCACTGACTTGGAAGAGATGTAGCATTAAATTACTTTCCACAACAAAGGATATTGTCCCAATTAAGAAAAAAAATAGCGTGAGGGATAAAAACAAAGAGTGTAGTGGTGCGAGTCATGTTTCCATGGAAGAACCTAGATGTAAGAGATAGACACATCAGTGCCATTTTGATGGCAGAGACTGTAGTCTACTAATGTCATGTAAAGAGAAAAAATAGTTTTGATTTTCAAGTTGCAAAGGGCTCTGCAAATGCAAAGTTTCTTATTTTAAACCAGAAAATTCTAGGGGATAAAACCAAAAGGTTTTTCTTTCTAGGTATGTCACTACCATGTGAATGGGGTTTTTTTGTAAAAAAAAAAGAAGTGATAGAAAAGATAATGTTAAATTTTCAGTCTTGTTGCAGCACCTATGGTAGAAAAATACTTGGCTGCTTAAAATAAGGAAACTGCAACTACTACAGGTTTTTATCCCCCTGCACCTCAGTATTTTATCTCAGTGTTTTCCCTTAACCTGGATTTCATTAGTATCTTTACCTTCATCTTACATACTGCAGTGAGGTTTTTCCTTCCTCTGTGCATATGGCCAATGGGTTACAGTGATAAAGATGGAGTATCAGAGAAGCACTCTAGGATTTTACTTTTTTTTTTTCTGCACAGAGAAAGTTTTGGCTTGATCTCTGCTTCTCATGAGGTTCAGCCTTTTCAGATTTGGGTACTTACAAGTGGTGGCAAATGGTGCCATTTCCCACTGGCCTTTAACTGAGAATATGTGAAACATTGCATTAAACTTGCTTATCAGAAAGTAGATGCAAGATTCCTAATTTATGACTACATAAGAGATGATTTAAAGTAATTTCCCGGGAAATAAGAAAATTTAAAAGAAGTATTTTTGATGTATATTAATAGAATAGAAGAAAAAAGTTGAGAGCACTTGTTCTGAGCACAGTATTGTTTTAAAATAATTTTAAAATCCTACTAAGTGTAGAAATAATACAAGCAAGAGATTACAGGTACAATGTGTTAGAAGAATCTTGTCCTAAGAGCATAAGATTTTAATGTCATTCTCCTATACTGTTCCTTATGTTTGGAAGGGTGCCATGTAAAAAATTCAGGGCACAAGACCATAAAGTGAAGCTGAGTAATTTTATTCCACCTGAATTGCTAACAAGGCTATGCTACAGTGTAAAAAGAAATGCCCTTGGGACTCTCTGGAAATTTATGTCAAAGCTGGTAATAAAGCATGAAATAAAATCACTTCATCAAAAATGTCTTTGATCCCCCAAATAATATAATGACATGAAACAATTTGACAGAGTGCTTTTAACAGTGTCAAGGAAGTTACTGAAGAAAATATCAGGACTCTATTGTGTAATTAGAACAATCACCAGGCTCACTTTTCATTAGTGACAAGGTTATTGAGTGAAACACTCTTTTTTTGTTTACCTTTTTCTTCACCTGTTGCTTGTAAATGCAGACCAGAGAGATAGCAAATAACTGAGCCATCGTAAGTGAGAATCTAGGGAAGATCCATTATTTTGTTTCAGAAGGATGCCCTTTTCTTAACTTACTGGTGCATTGAATTGGTGTGGAGTGTGGCCACTGGGTCCGTTGTAATGAAATACCACAGCTATTTTGCAGTGCCAAGGCTGGATGTTCATCTTTGCATATAGATAAAAAGAGAGACCAAAACAACTGAATAAATGAATTGCAGGGTAACCTGAGGACCGTTCAGACTGACTTTCCTGTGATTGTATGTAGTGTTTTCTTAGTGTTCTGAATAGCAGAAGGGATTTTCCAAATACATTCCTCTTCAACTTTTGTGTTCAGTACTTCAAATTATTAGGTAGTGTCTTATTCAGGAAATGAACAGGTTTGATGAACAGTGTTTTTTCTGGTTGCAAACTGTGCACTCTAACATTAAAACTCTGAATATCTGCAGAACTGAGACATAATACTACAGCTTTTCTCAGTTTTTTCTCCCTACATTTCTGCCCATCTCTCTGCTGGCCCTTTTCTGGAACTGCATTACTTAAAGAAGTTTTCAGATATTTATCTTCTAGCCCGTGCTCACAGAAGCAGCAGTGGTGCCAGGTTATGATGCCAATAATGGTGACAACAAAATTGCTACATGCACTCCAGCTTGACTGAGCCAGCCAAGGAAGAGGTCAGCTCTCTCTGGCTGAAGGATGGGTAAATCAGCTGTCAAGATTGCCCAAAATGCTTGTTAGACAAGCTGAGCAGTAGTTTCAGGTATCCCTTTGGGTTTGGATGTGATGACTTTAATTTTGTGCTGTCCTTGACACCACTTGCTGCAAAGTGATACTTCTTGGAAGCCATGTACTTTTTTAAATTATTCAGTTCAAATCCAAAATTGTCTTAAATAACAATATGGTGTCCGTTTTTTAGAGGTCTTACCATTACCTTCTTCTGTGAGACCAGGATAGATTGAGATATGCTGTGAAAAAGGACATGATTATTCTACTCTGCCACTAGAACTGCTCCAACATGCATGATTTTTTACAGATGTTTTTCTAAGTTCCTAAAGCCATAACCCCTCAGGCAATCTTTTCGGTGACCCTATCTGTGTTTCTGAGGTATCTGCCTGGATCTTTCTTGCTGCACTTAAAATCTAAGATTTCTTGTTTTGTCCACTTTGAGCAGAGGGGACAGACATGACAGCTTTTTCTGCTGAAAAAATCTTGTGCAGTGGTTGGAAATTGGCTAGTTTAATAGATCCATGATATATGGTTCTTTGTTATCTTCCAATAAAGATTATTAGATTATTTATTCCACTACATCCTCCACAGAAGTTAGACTGGGAGTCCCTTGCTGCTCATCTTTTTCTCTCTTTGTCTAGATGTCAGATATCTTACTGAAAAGACCAGCATGGATGTGTGATACTCCTGCTCAGTCTTCCATTCTAATCCTAGCTCTATAAACTGGGAAAGGGTTAGTAAGGAAACAGAAGGTACCGCAGCCTTCCTTCGTTTCAGTGTCCTGCAGAGACTGAATAACACTTCTGTTAAATTGCCTACAATGTTTTTCTAAATTAACTGACTTTACGAGAATGTGAGTTGACTAACAACTATGACTTCAGGGAGAGTTTGGGGAGGGCTCAGTCCCTTTCTATTTGCACAGCAGAAGTGTTGCTGTTTCTTCATGTAGCAATAAAGCCAACGCTTTCTAATGCCCACATTAGCAAAGAAATTTTAAAACTCAATGTGGGGGACAATCAGCAGCACAGTACTTATTAAGACACTGAATTTCAAGCATGTGCGCTATCTTTATTATAGACAAATAAGGAAATGTAATGTTTATTTGCATTTCTCTGGAATAAAAAGGTGATTTTAACCCTTCTAACACAATTGGAGGGGAGTGGGGGCAGAATAAAAAATGTTTTCATAGATATCCTAGTGGGAAATTAAATATGATCTGCTTATTTTGTCTTGATACATGCTGTTACTTAAGAATAATTTAAAGATAAAAATCTGATCTATCAAGACAAAAATATCCTGTGCAGTTCCTTATTAATGGTAACTGTGGGAGCTTTAGCTTATTCAGGATGGGAATACTAAATTTCTCAGAGGGTTTTTTCCCCTTAGAATCTGATAACTGCTATTACTAACATACAAAAACTAAGGATGAGGTTATTTTCTTTTTGTTACTTTTATTTCCTAAGTAGTGCAAATTTTCCGTCTTATTTAACATTCAAAAATCCTTTATTAAGACATCCCATGATAAAATGTATGTCTGGGGAGTTAGAGCAAATGATAAGAATGACTTTTCACTCAATACTGTAGTCTGCCACAGATGTGAATACAGTAGGAAGTCTTTAAGCAAATACTGAAATGAGCAAATAGTTTGCACAAAATTACCTGAAAAATTTAGCATCTCTGCACCATGAGATATGTTAGCACAGTTAGTTTCCAGTAATTTATTTCCAACTCCTCTGAAATCCAGTTGTATCAATGGAGACACACCCATTTTTTGGGTGGCGTGACCCTTATTTGCAAAATAGCAGAGCTTGAAGTGGAAACAGTTCAATAGTCCAGGAAATGTACATGTTATTTTGGTTCATGACTGACTTTGTGTCACGTTTTCTCTGTTGCAAATGCTTGTGTGGACAACCAATGGTGCATTATTTTTCCATATTAAATCTCATGCACACTCCTCTAAAAATAAATAAGGAGGGCAAACAGCTGAAGCAAACTACTTAATATTATTAACTAAATATGAGTATCTGCAGAGAAGTTTGTGGAATATTTATTAATTAAATTGATTAGAAGCATAACATAGAAAAAATATTTTTAATTTTCTTTGAGCAAAAAGTATATGTTCACTATCCATGGCAATTCTAGCCCTTGGTTGCATTGATGTAATCAGAAAATGAAATTTATCGTAGTAAAACCACATTAATGGTGGAATGTTGGCTCCTGGTGCTTTGGAAATACATAGTGGAGTATGCTGCTTTAGCTTGTTTTGTGGGATGCAATTTATTCAGTATCAATGGGATCACTTTATGTGATGTTGCTTCAAGCATTGATAACTAGATTCTTTGTGACAGTCATCTCAAGCCTAATTCTACTCTTGGCACGTGGTAGTAAATGCTCTTTTGAAACTCAGAGGTCATTTCGTGTCAGGAAGGATTTCTCTCCAGTGGTGGTTTGAGCTTGGTTGATGTGGCCGTTGACCCTAGTTCACACTTTCTTCCTTGGCTTTGGACAAAACAAGGTTGATACTGCAGCAGAGTCTGAACTAAGATGGTATGTGTCTCTCCTCCCTTAGAATTTCTACCATAATGCTGTTGAATGCAATGGATGTGTATAAATAGTTTAGAAAAGATGTTTGCCAATGAAAAACCTCAGTTTGGAAGCATGTGTTGTGTATCATCGTGAGTAAGGCTACCTTAATATTCTCAAAGTAGCTTTATAGTGCCTTATTGTTGTGTGCTTGTAATTAATACCCCTTGAATGTAGACTGATTTTGCAGAAACTGCGGAATCAACATGCTCTGGAAGTAACAGTTCCACTTAGCAGTAACAGCCTGTTACCTTGTTTCCTAAAGCTGAAGAAATTGAAATTGCTGAAATGAGAAAATGAGTCTGTCAAAACTGTTTCACTAACATTTCAGCTCTTTTTGGGTTTCCTATTGTGTGCTTCCATGATGCAATAGGCTGTGCTTCTGAATTTTACATTTGATACGTTTCTCAGAAACTCAAATCAACTGGTGTTAAAGCACTTGTTTCCTGCTGTGAGGACTTTCAGCTTTTCACTGGGAGGCCACAGGCAACAAAATATAACACGCTTGTCTCAATGTTAATTAAAAAAAAAACAAACAAAAAAAAAACCAAAAAAACAAAACAAACCAACACCAAACAAACATTTCAGTAAGGATGAGATACCGATAACTCATTTGTGTGGTTTATGTGTGATCTGAATACTCTGTGAATACATAAATGCTAAAACACATTATGCTTAAAGCAATGATTGTTAATATATCCCACCTCTTTGGATAACATACATGTTAGCAGGTCTCTGTTTGTACTACTAAGGTTTTTAAATTCCGTTCATAGAAGTGCGTTATTTAAAAATAAAAAAAATTAATGTAGGTTGACAACAGAAATATTGACAAGACTTTATAAACTTTATTTTTAAAATAAAGCAGATGAAAAGTTAAAATTAAGAAATTTCTTTGGATTTCATGCACAAAATAAAAGACATACATTTTAGAATGTTATACTAATAATATCAGTTTGCAAAAAGTTTATCTAATCAAGTTAATCCTTTCACTAGCTGCTGTTTGCTGTCTGCTTCCTGATCTCCTTCTAGGGAGAGCAGATTAATAATTCCTGATTTGAGCTAAAATTAGTTTGCTCATCCATGTGTACTTGGAATCATAAAATTACAGAATTTCTGAGATTGGAAGGGACCTATAAAGGTCATAGGACCATTGACTCCTTGTCAAAACTCCTCGTCCTCGCAGAACTTTCAAAACTAAATCTTACAACTTAGTCAGTTGAACTTGGACAGACTTGGTGCCCTGACCACCTCCCTGTGGAGCATGATTCAGTGACCAACCACCCTCTGGGTGAAGAACCTCTTCCTAGTGCCCAATCTGTACTTCCTCTGAGGAAGCTTCAATCCCTTTCCTTGTGTCCTGTCACTGATTACCAGACAGAAGAGATCAGCCGTTCTTCCTCTGCTGCCCTCCTTGAGGTAGCTGTAGGCTGTAATGGGGTCACCTCTCAGCTCCCCTTCTTCAAACTGAACAAACCAAGGAACCTTAACTGCTCTTCCTCAGCCTTGTCTTGAGGGATCTTGCTAGATATCTTGCTGTGGGGCTGCTCTCCACCCTCTCATCCCCAGTTTGTACATACAACCGGGATAATAATTTCTCAGATGCAGAATCCAGCACTCCAATTTAACATGATTGCCCAGCTCTCTGGTTTGTCCAGAGTCTCTTTAAGGCCTCTCTATCCCTAAGGGAGTTCACAGTTCCTCCCAGTTTAGTATGGTAGGCAAAATGACAGATTTACATTCAGCTGCTGCATCTAGATCATTTATACAAACATTAAAATATTACTTGACTTTCCATTTGCTACTTTACTTTCAATATTTGAAATAGTGGTGGAAACAAGTTCATGATGAGCAGCAAAATTGAAGAGGAGGCAACAGCATGCTGTTTCAGCAAAGAGGACAGGTTGCCGTCCTGCACTCAGGGCTGTGGGCAGCAGGGGTCAAGGGAAGTGATGGAATCTAGAAGATTATATTTCTCTAGGATACTGTGAAGTAATCCCATCTCTCTGTTTGTGAGAACATATCTGAGTGCTGTGTCCAGTTCTGGGGTCCCCCGAAGAGGGGGCATATGTACTTTCTGAAGTTGAGGCTGATGGAGACCACTGAACTTGTCAGGGAGTTTCACACATGACATGCATGAAAGCACTTGGTTTGTTCAACTATAGTAAAGGAAGGTAGAGGGGAAATAATATTTCTGCTTTTATATACCTAGAAGGAGGGTCCAAAGGAGATGAAACCAGAGTTTTTTCCAGGATGCTGATGGTCAGGACAAGAGTAATGGAAGCAAGTTGTTATCACAAGCATGTGTAAACACTGAAACAGGTTTTGTGGACCTGAGTAGCCTTATCTTACTGGAGAAATCTTGTGATTTGTGCCTTCCTGATTTGATTTTTCACTCAAACTTTTTTTGAGTTTCCAAAATCGAGCCAAGACCATTAATCTCCAAAGATAATGTCTTGGTGTCTGTTCTGTTTTAAAATGTGGACAAAGAAATATTTTTAAACACTTAAGTAGTACAGAACAGCACTGCAACTGCAAGGCTGCTATCATAGAAGCTTCTTGAATTCAGGAGTTGTCAGAAGAATCTTCTGAAGTTACCCTCAGTGCTTGGTGGAAGCAGATGCATCAAGGGGGAAAGATGACAAACTTTGTATGCATGCTGTCGATGTGAAGCAGAGTGGTTTCTAGGTGCACATTACATTGCAGTTATGTTCTAGAGTTGTTTTTGCTGTAATGGCTTTGCAGCTGAGCGTCTCACAGATTTGTTGGGATAGCTGATTGTATCATGATTGAAGAAACTGATTTGCAGCAACCAGCAGCTTTCACAAAGTTCAGACAGCTGCTGTGTCTCTGACTCTTACACATGCTGGCAGTTGAGCGAGCAATTTTTATCAGCCTCATGCTGTCAAGCTGTTTGTTTTCTGTGACCTACTTAATTTCAATTTGAATATTTACTTGTTTTACACAGCAATGCACAGTGAGGCTATCCATCATTTCTTTGGAAGGACTTCCTTTGATTCTTTATGAATAAGTTTAAGGCACCACTCACAGCTGGTGAGTGAAAGAAGCATCCCTAAGGATCCTGAGGCAGGGTTTTATTTTCAGGCTCCATCTATCTCCTTTCCAGAGAGAAGCACAATGATCTTTACTGTCAGTTAATCATGAGGTTGTGCTGCTGCAATCATGGCTGCAAGGGTGCTGGGAAAATAGTATGCGGCATGACAAAGAGCAAAGGCTCTGGGATCTCATGTGTTTTAGATCTCCTTTGGAGTTTCTGCTGTCTGCCGCAGAGGCAGGGTTGATGTTGGTTGATGTGGAACACAACTGGGTGGAAGCTGAAAGGCTGCAAAGCTCTGAGAGGCAGCTCTGGCAGAGGCCTCAGGCTCTGGGTCAGATTGTCCCCAGTCATCTCAATATGAATGGTCTCATTCTAACCCTAAGCTAGAGTGGGCTTGCTACCCCACATTAGTTTACACAGTCAGCTTCGTGATCCGGATGGTGATTGGGGCAATCAGAGCTCAAGGCCTTGGATAAATCCTTGCATGGGGATGCAAAAGTGATCAGATTTATTTATTATCTATTTGGAGGAGGAGGAAGCAATAGAGCATGAAGGGGAACTGTGGAAGACTTCTAGTCTCACTTGAATCATTCTAAGTGGTAAAAGAACTGTAAGCAGTCGAGGAATCTGAATGGCACATTAGTTCCCTGCTATCTTTCCCATTTTCTTTAGATGGACAATTTAAACACCTTTATTTCTACATATTTGCACATATTGTACATTTACACTCAGTTAAAGCATACTTTGGGGGAAAAAACTATTTTAAAACCTAAGCTCTATTTTCTTTAGTCTTCAGTTAAGAAAAATATATAGCAGAAATATGTTTATGGCTTAATACTCCCCCCTGCAGAGTGCACTGATATGACCAAATTTTCAGCTGTTTCCTTCTCAAAAATCTGCACAGTGTTTGAAGCATTAATCAAGGTATTAATATGGAAAATAGAAGCAAAAGTGTTTCTAGTGAAATTAGGTGTGAAATTAGGAATTCAATATTTCTCTTCACTTTTAACCTCACTGTTCCTTTGTCAAAGGAAAAATGATACTTCTCTGAAAAGCGGAGGAATGATTTCTTCAGTATTGACGCTGGAAATCATACCCATCAATTGCTGTTTGTAGTGCATGCTTCATTTTTTATTTCCTGGTGTTACACATCCATCATCTGAAGTAGCTTTCTTATAAGCCTACTATGCATTAGTAAACCAGTGCTGTGGTAGAGTCACTCAGCTCCAACTGAGTTGCATGTATGCCCGTTATACACCTCCTTGTAGATTGTGCCTCATGGCACTTAAGAGTGATTGTGGCTACAATCTGAAGGAGGGCATACAGTGTAGGAAATCACAGGTTTAGTTATATAAAGCCTGTCTCGTATGTGAAATAAGATCTGTGTCTGCCAAAGGTCTGTTTGTTCGGTGCAGGGAATAAAACGTCTTCAGAAGTCTCCAACTTGCTAATAGCTCTGTACTGAGATACTGAAACTCAGACCTCCTGACCCAAGATGGTTTCAAATGCTCTGGAAGAATTATCTTCCTTCCGTTTTCCCAGCAATTGGTCAAAGACTGCTTTCTCTTTCTTCTTCTCTCCTTGAAAGACATACTAGTGCCTGAGGGAAAACGAACTATCAACTCACAGTTGCTTCCTCTGAAGGATCTTGGAGGATCCTTTCTGAAGTACTGAAGTAGTGACACCCGCATTTTTTCCGAAGCTAGAAGATCTAGTGAGATAATCCCAGTTTCAAAGCGTTGACATTTAATCCCCCTGTTAAGGTTATGCAGCTCTATCCATCTAAATGAGATACGAGTTATTCACCAATTACTCAACAGGCCTTGGATATTGATGATGTTTTGAGCTCTGCTTTTTCTTCCCTTTAGCACATGGCAAAGAGTTTTGTGAAGATTTGTGTTAGTTTAACACAGCCTGATTTCTAGTGGGGGTGGGGGAAGCCACAGAGATGGCTTCTGAGAGAAGCTTCTCAAAGCTTCTATATGTCTGGCAGAGGCAATCCCTGAAGGCTCTGGCAGTGGACATGTTGCTGGTCCAATTAGAGACGTTGCTAACGCCTCTGTGATGACATATTTAAGAAGAATAAAAACTATACGCACGCTCTTTTTCCAAGGGGTGTGCGTGGGAACTGGGGCCGTTCTGGCACCAGGAGCGGTCATGCAGCTGGCACTGTGAGTGGCTTGGGCCATACAGCCAGGGCCACCATCTCAGCACGGCTCACAGTGAACTTTGCCTGCTTAACCTCTTTTAGCCAGTCGTGCTACGGGCAGAAGGGCAGAGGCGGCAGCAGCGGCTTCTCCTTTCCAGCGCCCCGCATGAAGAGAGGCGCAGAACGGTGCCAGCACTGCAGTGGCTGGCACCCTGCCCGCTGCCAGTGAGGGGCATAATGAGCAATTCCCCACCACTGAGCCCAAACGAGATCAACCTTTCAGCAATGCAAAATCATGTAAGAAGTTTTCAATTGATAGAACTTGAGAACAAACGAACTACAGACAAGTTTCTTCCAAGTCAGAGAAAATGAAGAGGTGAGGACACATGAGGAGAACAACATGGCGACACTAAGGTCAGTGAAAGGAGGGTGGGAGAGGAGGTGCTCCAAACATCGTAGCTGAAATTCTTCTACAAGCTGTGGTGTATAGTACAACAGTTTCCCTGTAATTCATGAAGGGCATGGGGGGATCCAGAGATCCGTCGGCAGCCCATGAGAAAAACTGCTTACACTGGAGCAGGTGCATGTTTCTAGTTGGAAACCCGAACAGAGAGAGAAGACCCTTGTTTCCAGAAATAGAAAACGAGGACCCTTGCTTCCAAACTAGAGCAGTTTATCTTTAAAAGACAACATCCCATGAACTATAATGACCCACGCCATGTAATTTGGGAAGACTATTTTGTCCGGGGGAGGAACTCATGTTACAGAAGGTTGGCAGGATTGCTACTCATGAAAGGTAGAACCACGTTGGAAAAGTTCACAGAGAACTGTCTCCCATGGGAGGGACCCATGGGAGCATAGCAGAAGAGGCTCCCCTCCTTAAGCAAATGGAAGAAAGATTCCAGATGAAAAACTGACCAAAACTCCGACACCCTCTCTCCCTGTGCTGTTGGTGGGAAGGGAGGAAGGGCTGGAAGGAGGAAAAATGTGTTCTAAAGGTTTATTTCAATTCTCATTATCCTCTTTTAATTCTGTTAATAAATTTTCTTTACATTATTTAAATCTGATCCTATTTTGCCCTTAGAGTGTTTCTTCCCAATCCTCATCTCAACTCATGAACCATTTGAGGTTTTTTTTTCCCCTTCCTCTGCTCAGCTATAGCAGAGTCAAATGAGTGAATGGTTTATTGTGGGTGAATGGTTTATTGGCTTTTAGCCAATGCCAAATCATGACAAGATTGGAAATGTTTTAATAAAAAATAATTGCTAGAAACATGGATATCTACAATCTACTATGATCTAGGTCAGATCATATGATTTTGGAATGGCTTTGAATTATTTAAATATAATAGAAATGGATATAATTTTTCTTCTTAAAATATTTTCTCAACAGGAGCTGGAAACAAAAACTCATTGCATTGAATTAGGATGGTTTCCTCTGTATTTGGAAGAAAAGAGAGAGAAATATTATCTTTCTTAGAAAATATGTGGTCTTTTGTGTGATTAAGTATAGCAGTTCTGATACTATTCAAATTTTAAAAAAATTCTTGGATTCTTAATTAACTTAATGTTTGGATCATTCATCATGACTAAATATGATGTACTCTGTCATTATTCCCATTTCTAATTGTTGTTTAAAAAATACCGTATTCATCTCAATATTTTTATAAACCTGTGTTTGGATTTGTACTCAGGAAAAGTAGCGGAAACCTACGGCAGTAGCTTCTCAGTTTGTGATGCTTTCACGTTGTATGAGTCAACAAGTTTGAAATTGATTAATTGCCTGAGAGAGAATTCAGGGGAGGAAAGTAGGTAGCATTAATGATTCAAATGTAATTTTACAAGTTGTGAGCCAGTGAGCTGAACCAGTACTTCAATATCAAGACTGTGTAGGTTTTTCTGATGGAATATAAAAAAATAAGTTTCAGCTCATTCATGTAATCACTAAGAAGCCGCAGCTGTGTCTCAGGCAAGTAGACTTTTTGGCACATTACCTATCTAATTTGGAGTGAGTAAATATTTCTCAGCTTTGAAGTACCTGTATTTCATTGATAAGAAAGTTTGCCTAATCATCTGCATATTTCAGCCCAGACCAAATGCTTTGTTGTGAAAGAATACATGGTTCACATAAATACATATAATTTTTCTTTTTTCAGATTGTTATTAATTTTTTTGAATGTTCATAGGGAAAAGTGATAAATACAAGTTATTCTTTCTAAGGCCATGCAGAATAAAGATATAAATAAAATACTATATAAGTATAATGTAAGTATATATAAGTATTAGTATATTAATACTAATAATATAAGTTTCGCTAAAAAAATAATTTTCTGATACAGCTACTTTACGTTTTTTTTAATGTGAAAATTAACTACATGATTTTGAAGCATTTATTAAACTTCAATTTTCATCAGAATGCAAGAGCTATACTACTACAAATAATAATCTGCCTATTTTTAATCCTTGAAGCAATTGCACAAAAATACATATATCTGAGATTAATAAAACAACATACCATGTTTATCACACTCAGTATCTGCTCCGAAGCAAACAAAAGATATAAACAAAATGAGCTTAAGATAAACATAAATTTCATTTTAAATGTGTAATTGCTGCAATCAGGTGCCCAATAAAGGAAAAAAATTAAGAAAAAACATTGTCACCCTCTTCAGAATGACTTTTTGTTAGGAAATGGTTATACTTCCTAACAAAATAAAATGCGATAATAACCTGTTATTGAATATTTGCCCCTTCAAACATCCTCCAAGTCCTGAGTTCTGATTTCACTGAGGTACATGTACAGGCAGCATAGAGACCTAGTTTATTAGAAAACATGCATTGTTTGCAGTTGCAATCTTGGCTGATTTTGACTCTTGTGGTATGATGTCGTCTTATTGTAGCATTTTCCTGACTGGAACCATATAATGGCAAAACAGAAATTAGGAGAAATTAGGCCTATAATTCTGCCTCTGTCTTTTTGTAGACTTTGGATTACCTTTACCTATGGCACAAATATTTTGCTGTTGTGCTCGGATATGAACACATAAAGTGAATTAAGTTGTAGAAAAATGAATGGTGATTTAAAAATAAAGTCCATGGGCAGTTTCAGGGCTAACAACATAATAAGTTGGGGTTTTTTGTTTCTGTTTTTTTTCTTTTCTTTAAGAGATAATTTATTCCATAACCTGATTTCTTTTCTTTGGGCCTTGCACGTAACACAAGTTATGTACAATACTCAGTTGTCTGAATTTTCATAAGGTAAAGTCATGTAGATGTGTTTTTTTCCTTTCATTTGTTCTTAATCTATGTTGTGGAGATAAAGCTGTCTTTTTTCAGAATGGTGTTGCTAGTCTGATGCGTTTGTGTGGTATCTTTAGACATGGATGGATCTGGCAATATTTCAGATTCTATGGAATTCTACTCCAAATCCTGCAGAGATGATAAGAAAAGGTGCTTGTACAGACTATGCTGAGGTCACACTCAAATAGTGCTAATATTTCAGTCTCTGTGTCTGGATTAGACACGGATTAATTAGATGTAGTCTTATTTTGTAGAATTTGTTTGATCTATTTTTGTGTACTTATCTGCAATTAATTTATGACCAACCAAAAAAAAATACTTTGAGCCACTACTGAAAATCTTTTCTTTCACAAGTCTGCTGTGTGCTACTTTACAGGAAACGTGATGGAAATGTGATGTTTTAGTGGACTTAAAAACATTCTTATCCTTTTGTTGCTTTAAAGAATTTTTAACATGGAGTTCACTTCAGTTGTGACTGTTGCGTGGGTAAAACTAGTGAAGACAAGGCAGCTTCCATTTTATTTTATGACAAGAAACTCTGGTTTTTTGGGAGTGATGCAATTCTTTCACTTCCCTTTTCATAGATTCATAGAATTGTTAAGGTTGGAAAAGACCTTTAAGATCATCAAGTCCAACCACCAACCCAGCACCATCACAATGTTCAACAGTAGATCGTGTCTTCCAGTGCCATATCCTCAAAGTTTTTGAACACTTCCAGGATGATGACTCCGTCACTTCCCTGAGCAGTCCGTTCCAGTGTTTTACATTCCTTTGTGTGAATTTTTTTTCTCCCAAACATATAATCTAAACCTCCTCTGGTGGAAGTTGAGGCCATTTCTTCTTGTTCTGTCACTTGTTACCTGGGAGAAGAGATCTCAACTCACAGCAAAGTCCTTTCAGGTAGTTGTAGAGAGTGATAAGTCCCTTCCCTTCATCCCCCTCTTTTATCTGGGCTAAATATCCCCATTTCCCTCATCCACTCCTCACAGGACTTGTACTCCAGACCCTTCACCAGTTCTGTTGCCCTTGCCTGGACCTGGTCCTGCACATCAGTCTTTCTTGCCATGAGGGGCCCAAAACTGAGCACAGGACTCAAGGTGTGGCCTCACCAGTGCTGAGCACAGGGGGACAATCACTGCCCTGGTCCTGTTGTCACACTATTGCTGCTACAGGCCAGGATGCCGCTGCCTTTCTGGCCACCTGGGCACAGCTAGCTCATGTTCAGCTGCTGTTGACCAGCACACCCAGGTCCTTTTCCACTGGGCACCTTTCCAGTCACTCTTCCCCAGTTCTGTAGCACTACATGGAGTTGTTGTGACCCAAGGACAAGACCCAGCACTTCACCTTATTGAAGCTCATACAATTGGCCTCAGCCCATTGATCCAGCCTGTCCAGTTCCCTCTGTAGAGCCTTCCTACCTCTAGCAGATGAGCGCTAGGACTCAATTTCCTGTCATCTGCAAACTTGCCTCACAAGGTGCACTCAATGCCCTTGTCCAGGTACCCTTGTCAACAAGGATGTTAAACAAAGATAGCCCCGATACTGAGACCTGGGGAACACCAGCCTGGAGAGTATGTGAATACATCTAGTCCAAATACAGCATTACTGATCTCAACTGGCAAGGTTTGTAGGCCTTTGGTTACTCTAGCACTTCGTGTGAGGATCCGTGCTTCTGCTCAGATCAGCTGGCTGATGGCTGTTCTGGAGGCTGACAGTGATTCCAGTTCATTGGGTTGCACACAGCATATGAGGATACAGTTGACTTCTTTGTTATCACCTTATGGAGTATCATGAGACATTGCTTGAAGAAACCCATTTTTGTTTGATTATCTCACCTAAAATGTGAGGATTATCTTACCCTACAATGTGAGGATTTTTAACATCCATTGACAGTTGACTTCTACCTTCATTATAAGAATGCAAATCTCTGCAAATCCATAGATTTCCTTTATACAGAACATTTGCTTTTGCATGGAATGGTTTATTCTTATAGAGCACCTTTTCCAGCTGAGTGATTTGTCTTTTCAGGTTACATGCACTTTGTTGCACATTCCTAGTTTGCATTTTTTTCCTGTAAGCCCTATAAATTAGGCATTCCTGCTTGTCTACTCTGTAACATGAGATTTATAAGGTTGATTTTTGTCTTTGCCATGACATCATGCTTTCTTTACAATAGAAATGTGGAAAATTGTTTCTTCAGATCACCTTTTTTAATACGAAACTTAGGTTTTTTGACTTTGATTTCCATATATTCACATTTGACTATGAAGCCAGCATTAAGCTGTGTTATGGACATGCATCATATGATGAGCTGCCCCATTTAAGTAGAAAATATTTGTTTGTTTCTTCTACACACGAAATTTATGTTCTGTTTATATTTTATGGCCTTTCTTTTCTGTTAATATTTTTCTAGCATAAATCTTCTTCTTGTTGGAGTCCTCAGTAGTCCTAAACAGAAAGCAGTTTCCTTGTCCTTATGGAAGCATAGATATTTCTTGAAGTGTTTCTACTCCAGAACACACCATCTCTTCACATGATGGCTCCTAAGAAACCTCATTTCAAAGGATCCTCTAGTCAACACTAAATTATTATATCAACTTTCCTTATTATGTGTTCCAATACATACAGGCTGGTAAATTCCTGCAGATTATCCAGGAGAGGTCTTAACAAATTGTCTTGTCATTTAATTGTTGTTTTATTATAATGAAAGCATAATGAATTCATAGGATACATTTTCTTTTTAATTAAAAAATATTGTTATATACATCACTGAGTAGTTGAACCATCAATCAGGGGAAAAAAAGCCTCACCATAAATTATTAAATATTTTTAATCTTTTTTTTTTCATTTGAGATGAATTTATATTCAAGAACTACTTCCCTTGTAGTGTATCTTTACAAAGATACACTTTCCAAAAACTAAATTATATTCTGGTTTATTAAATGGAAATTTAGAACCAGTGAATGATGGTAAATCAGTACTTTAGGACCTAGTTAATCTTAGACAGAGCAGAGACGCTAGGCC
>VWZV01011471.1:0-19528 GCA_013397155.1 Irena cyanogastra
ACAGGCTAAGGCTGCTGCCTCCTTCCTTCTGCAAGGGAGTGTCTTCCCACTCCTCTCTGCAGCTTCCCGCTTTTTGGGGCCACGTGGGCAGGGGCAGTGGTCGTCTCGGTGTTGAGAAAAAAATTGTAACAAGTCGTCTTTAATTAGATTTTGGGAATTCCTTTTGTTTTGCCCGACAGCGCTTTGTCCTGTGTACAAGAGGTTATCTCAGCCGTGAAGACTGTGAGCCTGAGCAATGATCATACGAACTAATATCTTGGTCAGGCCAAGTGTCAAAAACACGTTCACTCTCCTGTGAAAATTTTAAAAGTTTAGTAAGGGACAATAGGAGTCAAAGACATTAAAGCAAGGATTACGGCCGGGTGCGTCTCGGCACTCAGTGAAGAGCACGCCGTTACCTTTGGGGATGCCCTTAAATACCTTTTCCAATTACATCCGCTTGTTGCATATTCATAGTGCTTATGTATATTCATATTTCCCCGTAAACTAGTTTACATATTCCAGGAACTATTTTACAGGGCCCCTCCTTGGGTCTGCCTTTTGAGAGCATGCATGTGCCTCGGCTGTGGTTTTGATCCGTTCTCGTTATCACTTCCAGGCTGGAGCTTGGTCTGTGCTTCCTTCGGCCAGCAGCTGCTGATAGGTGGCACGTCAACAGCAGGGGCCTCAGTACATGTTCACTGGATGTTATCCTGACCAAACAGTTCCCTCACAACTGTATCAGCTACCACTACTACTATGTCTAAGTTTTTGGTTATAACAGAAATTAAGGCCAAGTTATTTTAATATTATGCATATAGCATTCATCTTAATATTTGCTAAAAGCCAACAATATAATATATATTTATAACAACAGCAATGGGATGCATTCAAAGAGAATAAATGCTTTTGGAGGCCTGTGACCAAAAAAGAATAATTGGAGGAATGGGATGTTCCCCAAACGACCTCCCGAGACCCTCAAAAGAACCCTACTCCAATGAAAATAAACTCCAAGAAGTGATTCAAGCATGCAGAAAATTCAGGGAGTGTTTAGCATATGGGTATGAGTTTGGGGAAATGTTTTGGATATGTAAAAGTTACATAGGTTTAAGCTGGTCTGTTAGCAAGGTGTGGTGTGTGTGTATAGGGGAGCTATGGCCCACATGCCTGGGGCTGAAATAAAGGGATGCCACTTTCTAATATTGAAAGTACAGTGTTAGAGAGTTTAATTCCCCATTTTCAGTGACAACAGGACAAACTCCTCACAGCAGCTCGAGGCTGAGAGCTTGGACACTTCAAGGAGAACTTGAAGCAGAAGGTCCAGCCCCGCTTTGATGGGTCAGGAAATGAGGCAGGAAGGAAAGCTGGGAAGAATCTTTGTGGGCAGGGAGGCTGGGACAGCTGCACCAGCAGCCAGAGGGCAAAGGAACCAAAGCTGTTCCCCTCTGCAAAGACACCTGGACGGAGCTGGACAACAGGCTGGGACTGAGAAATGCTGAGTGGGAAAACGCGTGGGTTAGCTGCAGTGCAGCCTCCAGAGCCCCTGGGCAGACTTTGTGTGGCACAAAGCCGGGGTCCCTGTCAGGGAGCTCCTGTGCCAGCAGAGCCCAGGGCAGGGTTTGGTGTCAGGTGCCACTGCTCAGGGCACAGGTGGGAGCTCAGACTCCAAACAGCAGCCCAGGACAGCTCGGCAGGCAGTGAAATGAAGCCCACACAGTGGGCATGCCACACTGGTCAGGAGCAGCAGCCTGGGCTGTGCTGCCCACACTGCCAGGTGCCAGCCAGCCCAGGGCAGCTCCCAAAGCTGTCCCTGTTCACAAGAGCTCCTGAGTGAGTGACTTTGCCCTCCCACGAGGCACACTGTGCCAGGAGATAAATAACACTGCCTCCTCCCCTCCAGCAGCCACATGAGCTACTCCAAAACAGCCCTGTCTGTGTGAAAAGGAGTTGTTTTATCACAAAGTTCTGCCAAACTAAAAACAGTCCAGCTGGGATTTTCCCCAAATGGTTGGAACTAACTGGTGGGACCANACACCACGACACCAAGACGTGTCCCTGGGAGAGCAGTTTGGCTCCCAGGGCTGCTCTCCTGCTTCCAGGGGCTCTCCAGCTGCCGTCCTGAGCTGCACGGCTGCTGCGTCACCACCTCGAGTCTTTTCCACATTTCTTCCTGCTCTCTTACTCCTCCCCAGGAATTCTGAGCAGCATGCCCTGCTTCATTTTCACCCACTCCCTCTGTGGGAGCTTCTTTGGGAGGGGTCCTGTGGCAGTGGCACCACTCAAAGTCCAGTGTGCAGAGCCCAGGTTTATCCTGCATGAGTTAAACTGGGAGAAGCCACACTTAAACTGGCAACACACAGAGATATTCCCAGGCAGGAGCTGCATCCCTGGTGGCTGGGAGGCTCTGCCACCCCCTGGCCCTGGCACAGCCCCACTGCCAGCCAGGCAGAGCAAAACACCTCACCCCGAGCAGACTTGCACTAGCAACTCAAGTATAGGAGCACAAACTGGTTCCTTGTTTTGTTCTCTCCACTTTATAGTATATATGTTATCGTTTATTTATAGGCAGATCACTTCACTATTTACAGTACATGAGCGTAGAGATTCTACAGTCTTTTTGATGTAAACAAGAAACTCCACGGCAGGGGAGTCTGGAAAAAGAAGCCAGTTCTGAAGTATTTACACAATTTAAAATAGAGCTTTTATACCCACTGGATAGATATAGAGAATACATTGAGCGATTTGGTTAAATTATCTATGAAACTATAGAATCTGACAATGTAAAAATACAAGAAAACGTTCTCTCATTTTAGAAGGTAGACAGTTAAATCACACTAGAAATAAATCTCTTTTCTTTTTTTAAAAATAATAACAATAATAATAAAGGAAAGGCATAAGAATCCATGCCATCTCTTAAGGTTAAAGTATATTACATAAATAAGGACACAGAACGGAACTGGGGGAAAAATTAAGTCAAATATAAAAAAACAACTACCAATTAAAAAAAACTCTAAGAACTTGATTCTTAATCATAGAGGGATCAATTCTGCTGCTTTTACTTAGTCTGCAAGTAGAAAATTGCAGAATTAAGTAGTAATTACTCAGCATGAGCAACAGAGGCAGAATTGGCCCCTAATAATGATGAGCAGTGTCCTTTTACATTAAAAAAAAAGAAGAGAAACACAGAATTTAGCTTTTTAAAATATAAATAACAAAGCAGATGTGCCCCTTTTTAGGTGAAATTCTTACACCTTTCTGAAGAAATGCATCAATTGAACCGTTCTCTCTCTTTCTCACATCCACTCACACACTCCCTCCCCAACTCCTGCTGCTGCCCCTGGCCCCAGGGGGGGCGAGGGAAGAGCAATGAAACCCCAAAATGAAACCCCAGGGCTTGCATTTGGCTCTGTATTGCTTGAGATTGTCAGGGATGGACTTAGAACGGGTGTGGGGCTCAGCTCCAACACCAGTGTATCTCAGGACTCAGCAGACCTCCAGAAAGAAAAAAAAAATCCCCAAGAAAAGGAGAAAACCATGTTGATCTGCAATTGCAAAACTCATTTGCATGGACGAGAGCTGAGATCAGACTCAGGACTGCAACATGGTGACTGAGCTGCTGCTTCCTGAAAGAGGTGCAGCCCAGGCTGCTGTGCTGAGGAACCGAGAGAAACCTTTACTTTGGGGCAGCACCCAACCTAAAACCTGGGATTGTCCTCTGCATTCAGCCCACACACTCAGAAACGTTTGCTCCTCCCTGCGGAGCCTCAGGGACACGCTGGATTCCAGCCAGAAACCTGCTGCCCCCCCTGAACAACGAGTTTTTCTGGGGCAAACCTGTGCAAAACAAGCAAAGGGGCATTTTATCAGAAACTCTTCACACATTCAGCATTTCCCCACAGCGCCTGCAGGAAACGGCTGGGGGACGTTCTATACTTACACAGTTTTAAAAAAATAAATCTCCTCCTGACTTACTGCCTACAGGAGAAACCCTTTTGCTCCCAGGTTCTCCTGCCCATGCCACAGCCCTGGCAGGGGTGTGAGGGGTCCCACAGGCTGGGTGGGATGGAAAGGCAATCCTTGGGAAAGGGGGGATATCCCCAGTCCCTGGCAGCTCCTGCAAAGCCCTGGGCACCTCTGGCTTCCCTGGCAGCAGTGCCTGGGCACTGCTTTGCTCCTGCCCAATTTCCCTGTCAGCATCCACACCTTAGGCAGCTCAGGAGGGAGCTCTCACCTGCCCCTGTGCCCGACCCACCTTCCTGCAGACTCGAGCACTCTGAGCTAAAGACACCTTTAGAGCAAAAAAACAAACCCACAAAATTAAAAAAAAAAAAAAAAATCAAGTGGAAATTTATTTTTCACCCAGTCCTAAAAGGTGGGGGAAGCCCCAGGGCAGGCAGCACACAGCCCAAGGGGCTCTAAGCATAGTGCATAAGTCCTGGAGAGAAAGATTTTTTTGGGGAGAGGAGGGAAAACAAACCATCTCAAGTGAAAAAAAAGTAAAAACCCAAACAAAAAAAGAGAAAACCCAACCCCACTTATAGGCTTCAGGCACCACGAAGACCACTTATTGCATCTCCTCCTACCCTAGGGCTGCAGGACTGATGAACTCTGTGCAGGACCAGCCCTCCCCTTCCCTAGCACTGGACTCAGCAGCTGGGCTGGGGCTGACCCAGGGCCCCCAGCCACAGGGAAACACTGGGAAATTCTGGATCTGGGTACACCAACACCAGTGCTTGGGAAGTGACTGAGTGATCCCCTGGAGCGGGCTGGAGCCCCCCCAGCTCTGCACTAACCCTTCCCCTCCACCACCCTTGATGCATCCCCAGTGGGACCCAGCCATGGGTGCCCCCAGCTGAGTGGGAGATGGAAGAATTCCACTTATTTGCTTTTCTTTTTTTTTTTTTTTTTTTTTTTTTTTTTTTTTTTTTTTTTTTTTTTTTTTTTTTTTTTGTTTTTTGTTGGTTTTTTTTTTTTGGATTGATCGTTTTCTGAAAAACATCAGCACAGCACAGGACAGTACTACCCACCCTAAATGTGTCGCTATATACATTCTACGTAAGCTCTATAGCAATCACATGTAAACATCATCATCGTGAGGAAATACTAGGACAGAAAAAGGCAAAGCTACAATGAGGCAATTGCCAATAGCAGATGCTCGGTCTCGGCCAGAGCTGCTCGTGGTCGCTAAGGTGGGATGAGAGCCGGGGGATTTTGGGGCGGGAGAGACGCCAGATCTCACTGCTGAGGCTGGAATGGCACAAGGACTGTCCCCCGGCAGCGATCGTCACCGGCGCCGGGCTGGGGACCCCGCGGTGGCCTCCGGGCCCTGGCGCTGCCGGGCTGGGTGTTGTCAGAACCACGGCTCTCCCGAGGGGAACAGCCAGGGAACTGTGCTGGTGTCGGCGCTGCCGGCATTCCTGCTCCTGCCAGAGCCCAGCTGCACTCCAGGGGCCACCCTGGCAGGGCTCCGGCTCCTGGTGTCACATCTTGTGCCATTTTGCCATTTCCGAGGCTTTGGTGGCTCTCCCTGCAGGACAGAACACACCCAGGGAACCGGGGATAAAACCCCCAGGTCACGGGGAGGAGAGACCCCAGGAGACTCTAATCTATCTATTGGCAGAGTTAAGGCTATAATATTCTATCTACAGAGGATGGCTGAATCCCTAGTGGTCTCTGGGGCTCAAAAATAAAAGGAGAAGGTGGCAATGGCTTGAGGAGCAGCAAGGTTCCCGCTCCCTTGGGAAAACAGTGCCTCTGGCCGGCTGGTGGTGGGCTCTGCTCCGGCTGGTGGGGCTGTGTTCCCATCCCACCACACCTACACACGGAGGGCAAGTCCACAAGTACATTTTACACTTCAATCCAGTGCCGAGGGCCCTTGGCCAGAGGCAGAGCTGTGCCCCGGGGCGCTGGCGGGCGCGGCACAGATGGCACAGATCCGGGGTGCGGGTGAGTGCTGGGACGTGTATGGCTTATCAGCTACAGGGCAGGGGGCTGGGGGGTGCTCAGTGTGGGTGCTGTGCCTGCCCCGCCTCTCTGGGTTTGGGGCTGGGCTTTGGGCTGGATTTGGGGCTGGGCTCCGGGCTGGATTTGGGGCTGGCTGCCCACTGGGAAGCACAGACAGCTCTTCTCGCCCCGCTTGCTTTGCAGGGTGTGGAGGCGAGTGTGGATCAAGCCACAGGGCCTGGCCAGTCTCCCAGCCCCCCAGGGAGCTGGAGAGGAGCCAGCTCCGCCACACGGACCGGAGACATCCATCCCCCAGGCTGTGGCAGCAGGACCCACATGCCCAGCTGGCTGCAGCCCCCAGCCCCTCTCTCCTGGCTCCAAAGGCAGTGAGGCTGCAGGCAGTGCGTCCCTCCCCACCCTCTGCAGCCTGCAAAGCTGCATCCATCACCCACCAGCACCCAGCTCAGCATGGGGGTGATGCTGGGGGGCTCGGGCCACGCCAGCACGAAGAATGGCTTTGACAGCAAAGTGGGTGACCCCAGGCAAGCACCGAGCACCCCGGTTTGCCAGCAGGGGAGGCAGGGGAATGTCAGCTCTGTGACTGCTCTGACCCCCCATTTGCTGAGTGGCAAGTGCCTCATTACAGTGCATAGTTAAAAATCAAGGAAGCGGTACAATAAATCTGAATTACAGTACATCTGAGCCATAAATACATTTTTTTTTAAGTATATACTCTTTTTTTTCTTCTCTTCTTCTATTAAAAATTAGTTTATAATCCTGATTCTATTCACAATGAACAATTTCATCATCACACACTACGGACAAAAAAATGTTATGGTGAACACAGCTGCAACTCCACGGCGGGAGCACGGGGAGGACTGGGAGGGGGAAGAGGGGCCGGGGGGCTCCTAGGCTCACCCTAAAACAACCAGTCAGAAGCAGAGGGGGGACTAACGTGTGGCAGTGAGACATCAACACCATGGGGACTCACAGACAGAAGCAGCTTTGTTCAATGTAAACATCGATCAGGGGACAGCAGTCTCTCTCTCGCGGGCGTGCTCTCGCTCTCTCTCGCTCTCTCGCTTGCCATAGACTGAATAATTTCTTTGAAAACGTAAACATATTGGAAGTGCCTTGACTGAGGTATTGAGGTATTCCTCCAAGGTTAAGGCTGTTACCGATGCAGGCTGAGCTGGGCCTCCTGCAGCAAGCTGTCGAAATCCATGGTCTCGTACTTGCTTTTCACCGGCGCTGGGGAGGACTCGTCCGTGCTGCAATCTGGGGATGGCAGGGACAGAAGGCAGCCGGGTCAGGGAGGGGGAGCAGCGTCCTCTCTGCCTCCTGGGGAGGGAAACTGAGGCACAGCAGAGCACTGCTCACTGCCCTGCTACTGCACAGCCAGGCTGCACACAGCGGTGATGGTGACAGGGCTGGGGACAGTGAAAAGAGCTGGGGCAGAGGGGCTGCAGCCAGGCCCAGCTGGGCAGGGCACACACCACTGGCATTCACTGCCAGGGGTGAAAAAATCTGCTGGGTGCAGCTGAGTTTGGAGGGGCTGACACAGGGCTATCCCACGGGAGCTGTGCTGGTGGCAGAGTCAGCCTGCTCCACTGCCAGCCCTGTGCAGGAGCTGAGCACAGAGTGCCCCTGGAAAGCCCAGGGAACTCAGCACGTAGCAGAACTAAGGCTGCCTAATTTCACAGCAGCTTAACGTTTTGGGTGTGTATTTTTGAATGGTGTGGTTGCATTTCACCTCTGCCTGGGAACTCCCTTTCTCACCCTGTACCATGAGCAGGATTTTAGGAATGAGTTGGGCTGTGCAGGAAGGGGGTGACTGGTGGCTCTGCAGAAATCAGGTGAGGAGCACTGAGGGGGCTTCTCTTAGCAAGGGGGGCAGCTCTGGCCCCCCTCCCCACAGCACTGCACCATCACCATCTTCCTCATGGGGTGCTATCTGGCTCCTAATTCCTCTGTACCCAAAATGGGAAGCTCTGGGATTTATTTAGATGAACAATGGACATTTGTGCCCACAATCAAAGTCAAGGGATGCCTGCTCTAAGCAGAGCAGATCCTGCAAGGTGATAAAAAAATCAGGGAGTACGTGTATCAGATGGGGCATCTGGAGGTAAGTCAAGACCTGGGGCTTTATTTTCTGGACCTCAGTCTTTCTCTCATCAAGTGGGATCCAGAACCCTTCAGCCCCTGCAGAAGGTACAGAAATAAACATGCAGTGTTGGTGAACCACCTGAAGCAAGGAGGGCTGGGCAAAGCCTGGAACACATTTCTCTTGCAGGACTGGCACAGGGTTTGGCTCCTGGCCCTCAGCTCAGGCTGCAGCCCTGGTGACAGTCACTGAGACCTTGCTGAAGCACTGAAAGGATTAATGCCACCACAGCACATTTCAGTGCTGTCACTTTGGCTCCAGAGTGCATGTGCAGCCTGGTGAATCTGTCCTGCAGAGCAGCAAACCACCCACATCACCTCTTGGGCTAATGAAATGTTGCTGACTGCCTTCTCTAATGCTTGGGAAGGGAGTTTTGTGCTGGAAAGCCTCCAGCACTGTGCAGAAACTCAGCAGACACAGGATGGGCTGCGCTCAGCTGAGACCCGGCAGCCCCGGGCTGTGATGCTACATTTTGCAGCCAACACACCCTGAGGCCTCACACCAGTGTTTTTCCTTCTCCCCAGTTCCCCAGTCCACCTGTCTGAGCCATGAGCAGTTCCATGAGCCATAGGAAAGCCAGTGGGCTTTTCCTGCAGGCTCTGAAGGCATTTTGGGATCCCTGCATGACCAGGGCTCAGCGGTGCAGTGTGCTGGAACAGCTCTGTGCTGATAAAAGAGACAAAGCAGCTGCTGCTTCCTCACCCAGGTCAGCGTATCTGGTCCAGAAGAAGCGCCCCAGGCCACCAGAGCTGAGCTGGAAGGAGGGCTCGTTCCTCTTCCTCAGCGAGGGGCCGTTCTTCAGCGATAAGGCGGCGTGCTCGGAGTAGCGGTACGTGATGAAGCCGTACTTCTCCCCCCTGAGCAACCAGAGAAAGAATCCAAGATGTGATGAGCCCCACAGCCCCTGTGATGCAGCACTACACCCCTGGCCCATCATTCTTCCACTGCTCCGCCCCACAGGTGCCCTTGGAGCTCTGGACACAGTGAATCTCCTTGACAAAAGCACCAAGACCGAGGGCTCGGCTGACCCAGGGGATTGATGTGGCACTGCCTGGCAGTGCTGTGGGGTTTGGGGAGAGGAGCTGCCTGTAGCTGCTGGAGCCCTGGGCCACAGCCCACTCCCCACCCACCTGTTAGTCCTGGTCAGGACCTGACACTCCACGATTTCACCGAACACCTCGAAGCGTTTCTTCAGCTCGCTGGAGCTCATGCTGCTGGAGAGGTTTCTGATGTACACCACCCGGCCTTCCCCCTGCCAAAGCAACCAAAAGCTTTCAGGTTTGGACCCTGCACCTCCGTGCTGCTGGTGGGCTGTGGAGGAGCCCCTGTAAGCCAGCACTGGAAAACACTGCCATGGACACAGCCTGACATCTCCAGGATCCAGCTGTCTCTGCTCCAGCCAGGTCACAGTGTCACCCCCAGGACAGCCACAACCCGGCTGGAGCAGCCATGGCCCCTCCCTTCTCTTTCAAAATTCTTCCCCATTCTTGCAGCTTCTCCTGGCAAATGCGGGATATATTCCCAAGAACTGCCAGGGGCAAAATCCAATTGCATTGCAGGAAGAAGTGCCAAAGCAGCACGTGAGAGAGTGTGTGTGAGTGTGTGTGCGTGCACAAGAGTAGGGAGCACTGATTTACTCTCCCATGTGCCCACTCCTCTCCCAGCTCCCACCACGTGCCCACAGGATCCTGGTGCAGCGGGGCCACATCTGTGACACCAGGGATTCCCCAGTTCACCCCACAAACTGCCAGTGCCAAGTGCAGAGGCACCAGCGTAGGATGCTCTGGGCATCCCTGTGCCAAGGACTCCGTGTGTTGCCAGTCGCTGGCGGCTTCTGCTGCACGTTGGGTTTTCCTCTCCCCCCCACCCCCTGTCCTTGTTTAACACTGGCCTCGCACCAAGGGATGCTGAAGCCAGGGCTAATGGGCTCCACTGCTGCTTTTTGGAGCAGATGAGCTGAGGGCTGGGGCTGCTTTGTCCCTGCGGGGTCCCTGCTCACTTACGATGGCCTTTTCCCGTCTCTTCTTCAGCTGGCCCCGGTGCCCGCTCCCGCCCTGACACTGCTCGCCGTTCTCACACCTGCAAGGGAGGGACAGGAGCTCAGCCCGGGGCTGGGGGAGCTGCTGGGAAAGCTTCAAACATCAGTGAGAAGCTGAGACACTCACAGGAGTGGGTGGGCACTCGGGGGCACTGGGAGCCAAGGAGAGACTGGGGTCTGGAAACACTGGGAAGGACACTGCAAGGTTTTTTCTCATAGATGCCAGGGTGTCCCCAGCCAGCACTTGTCCCTTCCCAGGCCTGGGTCCTGCCCACACCCTGTCACCCATGGAACCCCCCGGCTGCTTCACTCCTCCACTGCTTCCTCAGGCCATGGCTGATGCTTGCAGCAGTGGCTGATGCAGTACCAATTATTGTCACAGTTTTTCTTTCATTAATTAGCATCTTTACTACTTGCAGCACCAATTATTGTCACAGTTTTTCTTTCATTAATTAGCATCTTTACTACTTGGGCCAGCAGAGCAGAGAGCACTGGGGCTGCCCTGCACCATGCTGAAAATTCAGGGGGCAAACCCAGTGCCCATGTCCCCATGTCCCCTTGTCCCGGTACCTGAAGGTGCGTCTGCTGGCAGGTGACCGTGACCGGCAGCACGAGGAGCCCGAGCTGGACCTGCTCCTGGAGCAGTAATGCAAACTGGTCCGGGAAAGAGAGCTCCTCCTCAGGCACAGCTCGGTGCTGCTATGCTCCTCCTCTTCCTCCTCCTCTTCCTCCTCATCCTCCTCCGCGGGGGAGCCGCTCTCACTGCAGCTGTCCTCAAAGACGGTGTCGTACTCGGGGGTCTTGCAGAAGACCATGTCCTCATCATCGAGGGCACTGTCCAGAAAGCCAAAGTGCTTTGTTAAGCTGGCTCTGATCTCCTGGTCTCTCAGCTGCTTGACGCCGCCCTTCCACAGCATCTCGGTGCCCGCGTCCTTGCCGAGCTCCAGCCCCTGGTAGTGGGCGGCCGGGACCCTCCTCTTGTGCTCCGTCTCCACCTGGCTCGGGGGCTCCCACGACTTGAGCACCTTCCTCTGCAGGGCAGGCTCGGGTTTCAGCACCTGGCAGTAGTCGTGGTCCCCGAAGGAGCGGGAGAAGGGCCGCTTGAGCAAGCCCTGCTGCTCGGGGAGCGGGCGCGCCCGGCTCAGGTGGGCGAACAGCTCCGTCCTCTCCGGCTGCTTCCTGGGGGCTTTCCGCGAGGCTGCCGCGTCCCCGGCGCCCCCGGGGCTGGGGGCCATGCCCTCCTCCTTCCCTGCCTCCTGGGGGATGTCTGGCTTGTACAGGTCCTCCTCGGCGGGTTTGTATGGCGGAGTGGTGGGCGGTGTGAGACCTGAACGCCCCAAACAAAGGGCAGGAGTCAGCTCTGCCCCTCCGGCCTGCCCTGCCCCACCCCAGTGCTGGGCTGCCCCCGCCGCCTCATCCAGCGGCACCTGGGGGAACGACAAGGATGCCTTGACCCCAGCAGGGACCAGAGGACACTCCCTTCCCTCCTGGCTCGTGCAGGAACAGCTCCTCCCATCCCAAACGCATTCCCCTGAGCTGCTCAGGGTGCTCGGATGTGGCAGTGCACAGGAGTCTCCTGTGTCTGCAGTGTGAAGGGGATGAAGGTGCCCCCTCGGCTGGGTAGGCTGGAACTGATGCCTCCAGGCTGAATTTAGGGTAAATGAGCCCCCTCCTAGAGTACATTTTTGCAAAACTAAGGAATTCAAAGCCTGTCCTACCTGCTGTCCCACACAGCTCCACAGTCAGCATTGGCTCAAAGTTTCTCTTCCCAAAGGTTGGGTCACTGGAGAAGACCAGAAAATCAGGAGAGAGAAAGTGTTTAGGCAAACCACAGCCCCAAAACCCAAAAAAAAAAGCAAGCTGAGAAAACACTGCCCACAAGTGAACCCTCCCACTTCGGCTGGTGCCTGACAGAGTAACCCCACAAGGGCAGTGGGGTGAGCAGCTCCAGGGCACACACAAAATGCCCTGCTCTGGGCATGGGACTGTCCCAGCTCCCTGTGGCTCCCCACAGCCCCGTGCCCAGCAGTGCAGCCTCGTGTGCTCTGCAAACACAGCTCCCTGTGCTGGCTGCAGAGCCCTGCCCAGCCACACAACCCCAGGATGTTTCCAGCCCCAGATTGGTTCATTCAGCCCCAGCTGCACTTACGTTTGTGCCAAGGACAACGTGAGACACCTGGGTGTTTCTGAAAGGCAGGAGAGAAGCAGGTTACCAGTGGAGCTGTACCCCTGCAGTGCCCACTGAGGGCTTTGCCCACCTGAGAAGGATGGCTCACGCTGCCAGGGCTGAGCCATTCCTGCACTTGCTGGGGTTTTGGGGCACCACTGCAGCTGGACCCCAGATCCAAGACCCAGGGAGAACCCATGGGGAAAAACCTGGAGGGATGGGGCAGCCTGGTCCCTGCTGTGTTATGGCCACACCAACTCCTCCACCTCATTATAAGGATGGGGAAACTGAGGCAGAACATGCCCACGGACTGAAAAAGCACCCCAAAAGAGAACAGACCCCTAGCTCTTCATGCATGGGACCCCAGAGCCAGGCAGCACGGGAGGCTGCTCACACAGGGATGGCACGGGCAGGGTGAGCAGAGTGAGTCCCCAGGCCCCTCACCTGTTTGCTCCAGGAGGGCACAGTGCCGGCTCTCAGTGGCCACCTCGCCGTCCCCCAGGGAGCCCAGGCAGAGGGGCTGGGGCTCTGCCGATGGGGCTGTGCCCCCCACCTCCACTTCGGCCGCCGGCTCTTCGGCAGAGAAGCCCTCCAGCACCGGGCACGGTGCGGCCTCCCTGCAGCCCAGGGCCACGGAGGACTCGGGGCCAGGCTCGTCAAGGAAGGAGAGCCAGTGCCCGAGCTCGGGGTTGAGTCTCTTGGAGCGGCGCACGGCGTACAGAGCGCTGTCCTGCTTGCGGGCCACCTTCCCTGCGCTGCCCTCCTGCCTCCCAGCATCGTCCTCAGGGCCCCCCAGCTCCCGCGGCGCCTCCGCCTCGGGGCTCTGCCGGGGCTCGCCCTTCTCTGCCGCCGCTGCTGCTTTCACTCTGGACGTGCAGGTCCCGCCGGCATCCTCCCCGTCAGGGGGCACGGGGGAGCAGGAGCCGGGTGGCCGTGCCAGGGCGGCGTACACGGGCTTGCCCAGGCGGTATGGCTTGCTGACATCGCACAGCAGGTCCCGCGCCAGCAGCTCCTTCAGGATGGAGAAGGATGCTCCGGGCTTCTTGCAGCTGCCGGCTGCCTGCCAGGCGCAGCCCGGCCGGCTCTGGGCGCTGCCCGGCGCGGGGGCACAGTCCGCTTTGGCTCTCTTGAAGGGGCTGCCGCAGGGCTGGGGCTTGCTGTCGGCGGGGTCGCGGGCGGGCAGCTTGCGAGGGGGCAGGCAGTAGGTGTGCATGTAGCGGATCAGCTCCACCACCGAGTGCAGCTCCCCCTCGCAGGAGAACTGGCTGCCCGTGCCATCCTCCGCCGAGGACAGGGCGGCCACCGAGTCGCCGGAGCTCAGCGAGTCCTCGCTGGAGTCACTGTCGTCCTCGTGGTGGGCGCAGTCGCCCGCAGACGGGTGGTGGCCGCTGCCGGGGCACTCCTCGGGTGCCTGGGGGGCTTTGGTCTGGGAGCAGGAGGTGCTGGAGGTGAGGTGCCGGTGCAGCTCCGTGCAGCTGCGGCTCTGTGCCTGCGGGACGCTCGCCCTCCTGTCCCGGGGACCCTCCACCTTCCGAGAGGAGAGAGGAGAACATCACCCCGAGCCCCACAGCCACGACCCTGGCGGTAGGCTGACAGAGCCACCCCACACCCTCACACCCCCATTTCTGGCTCACCAGCACCCCAACCTCGCTGGGGGGAGCCCCGTGCCCCGAGCGCTGCCCCTCCTGCACGCAGTGATGCTCCTGCTCCCCAGGCAATCTAATTGGCCAGGCCTAATGCACTGCACAATTATCATTAGCAAAGCAGGAAAATCCCTGATGGCACCTTCTGTGGGTTTCAGATCAGCTCGAGTGCTGGGGTGGGCTCTGCAGGACGACAGGCAGTGACTCTTGGCCAAAGGCCTTGGCTCGGGCTGGGAGCCAGCACGGAGGGGCAAGGGGGTGACCAGGGATGGAGCACATCAGGCTTTCACAAATGGCTGCTCAGGGAAGCTGGGAGAGGCCAAAACTCCCTGGGCTCAAGTGACATCAAGGTGCTTCTTAGCACAGCACAAAGTCCAAAGTTTTGCAGAGCCCAGACTGCAGCAGACAGGGATGGGAGCACTGCAGGTGACATTCCCTGCCTGTTCCCAACCCCTTGCCTAGCCCGGAGGCTGCTCACAGTCCCCAGCACCACGCTCTGGGCCAGCTCCCAGGGCTGGGTGCTGCAGGGGAATAGGAATACCTTTGTGCAGGGCCGTGCGGGCCGGGACTTTGGGGTCCCCGGGCGCCGGGCGCTCCCGTCCCGCTGGGCCTCGCAGCTGGGAGGCGACGGAGACAGGAGCAGCTTCTTCAGCTGCAAAGAGAAGGGGCAAGAAAAGGAGTCGGCATCGCAGCGAGGGCGGGAGAAAACGCCCGGGGGCCGCAGCCCCTCGGCTCATGTGTGAGCACATCCATCCCCGAGCACCCGACCCAAAAATGGGGCAAAACAGTATCAGGCAGGGAGGGTTAGGGTTAGGGTTAGCGGTTCCCACCTCCTCGTGGCTGTAGGGCAGGTGCCTGGCTGTGTGCAGCCTGGGGGCGTCGGGGCTGTCCCCACAGCAGTCAGCCCAGGGACCCGCAGGCAGGCTGGGGCAGTGAGGACAGGAGGGAATTTACTTCCCGGGGACAACGCCACTCGTGTCAGACACACAGGAGCTGCCGTGGCATCCCAACTTCTCACTCCATCAGCTCTGCCTTGAGGTGACAGAGGCTTTACGCTGGTGTGAGTGATGGGTTTGGACAGCTCGCTGAGTCCCCGTGTGAGGCTCATTTAGCCAAAACGTCCAGAGAGGGCCTTGACTCATTAACGAGCTTTCAGGGCGTTTTGCAGTGCAAATCCCTGTGGGATCTGTCGAGGATCTCCCCCAGCACCGTGTCACACCCATGGGGCTGGCAGTGCCACCACTTCTGATGGCAGCGTCAGCACAACGTTTTCCTGCTGCTCAACCCCAATCTTGGTCAGGGGGAGGGAAAAAAAACCCCAGGGCCCACACCCAGCAACAACATTTGAGATTGTGCCCATGTGGCGCTAACAACCGGAGGTGACAACAGCTCAACAGCAAGACGACTGCGTAGGCACCGGGGGCTGCAGGAGAGACAGATCTGGGGGGTTAGGGACTGATAGAAACGGGGTGCCCGGGTCAGGGTCTGCCAGGAAATGCCAGCCGGGGCACCCGCAGCTTTAGGAGTGAGGCTCCTGCGGGTGGAAGCGCCCAGCACCCTTTCCCCCCCCGCCCCTGCAACGTATACATCCTATATATACACATACAGGTCATGTGTGATATATACCCCTGCGCGGGGCGTGGGCGGTGGAAATGCACGCTGTCACCACTGGATGTCACTCCTCCCCTTTGCTGGGTTTTTGGGGACACCCCGGGACCGGGCTGGGGGCTCTGGGGGGGACAGTGAGCTGCAGGAGGGAGCGGGCTGGGTGTCCTGTCCCAGGGAATCCCCCCAGGCATGGCAGGAAACGCTCCCAGTTCATCCTGGCCGGGAAGGGGAGCAGGGCTGGAGCCCCAGTATTGCAGGGAACCAAGAGGGATGCTCCAGCCACCAAATCTGGAGGGACTGGAGACCACACAGCCTCTCAGGGGCTTTGGAGGAAGGCACAGGGAGGGTCAAACCCTCCCACGGAAAGCCGAGGGCAGGGGCTGACACTCTTGTGACAGCGGGGAGCTCAGCCCAGGGCAGAGCCAGGGGGAAAAGCCACCACTGCCCACGGGCACGGGGCTGGGATGAGCCAGGGAGAGCCCCGGGCAGCCCCACACCTGCACACGGGATTAAAAGCAGGCGTGGGTGTGCCAAAGCAGCCCCCAGCCCTCTGCCACCCGCCCCCAGCCCGCCCCCAGAGAATTTGTATACACACAGCTGGTTCCCGTGAGGATGGTGATGGAGGTGACAGCAATGATGCAGAACATGTATACGTATACAATACAAGTATATGCTTTGGTATTGACGGTAAAAGAGAGTTTTAAGCCTAGAATGAAAAAATTCAGACCTTGGCTTCCTATCATACCCATGCAGCCGGCTTATCTGGGGCTCATCCAAATCCACCTTAAACAGTAGGAAGTGGGTTCTTACTAGAGACAGCTCATCACACTCGGGGGCCGGGGGCGGCCCCCCCGTGACCGGGGCGGTGGGTTTGGGGGAGGGGGCAGGTGAGGTGGTGGCAGGGCTGAGCGTGTCCCCCTCTTCCATAGTTCGGAAGGCAGCCAGGCCCATGTCATCTCCCTGAATATCGTCCAAAGTCTCGGTGAGGGCTGCCAGCAGCGCTTCGTTCTCGCTGTCTATTATCTGAAAGGAGCAGGCAGAGAAGAAAGGGGGTGTCAGGCTGGGCACAGGGTCCCCGGGATGCTGGAGAGGGGACAGGGACCCGCAGAGCCACAGCAGCTCCCACACTTCCCAGTGACCCCACTGGGAAAGGATCAGCCTGTCCACCTGCACCCCGGCAGGAAAAGAAGGAACCAGAGCAGCTTCTCTGCCCACAGCCCCTCCACCCCACCATGAGGCAAACAGCAGCAGATAAAGGATCTGTGAGGAAGAAGCTCCTGGCTCAAATCCTCCTGACTCTGGGATGCAAGTGCAAGAGCTGTGAGCTCAGCCAGGGCTGCCCAGTGGACAAGAGGGCACAGCCTCCCAGGAGGGCACAGGGGAAGCTCTGCCCGGGCTGCACCACTGGCCTGATGACAGCAACCACTCTGAGTTTCGTGTTCACTGAAAGCCCCCAAACACAGGCACCTCCAGCTCCTCAGGGGCTCTCAGCCCTCACAGCTGCTGCACCCAGTGCTCTGTGAGAGCTCCTGTCCAGAGCACAGCCCCAATCACTCCCACATCTCCCATCAGCATCCCCAGATCATGCTGTTCACCCGAAAACTGGTCAGGGGAGCTGTAGTGCAAGGCCCATCTCAGTCTGGGCCAGGCCTGCCCACTGCTCCAGCTTGACTTGGGTCCCTCTTTTCATCTGGGCTTTGGCTTTGCTGATGCACCTGCAGCCTTCCCAGTGCCCTCCCAGTCCCACCCAGCCCCACGAGCTCCCTTCCAGTCTGGCCATACAGTGCTGAAGCCCAGAAGAGGATGCAGAAGCTGAGGAATGGCTGGAGTGAGCCAGGAGTTCCTTCTTTTTGGTCCTCCTCCACCACAATCTGAATGTAAACCATGTCCAAGGAGAAGCAGGCTACCATCAGCGATAAAATTAGCACGGGGCTAAAGTCAGGCTCACAGGCAGGACTGCTGCCTGCACACAGCCTCCTGCATTCCTCTCCTCTTGTTTGAAAATTAAACATCTTTTGTTCTGTGCCCTAACCTCGCTCGCAGTTACTAGAGCAGGCTCCAGGGAAAGGCAGCAGGATGCTCCATTTTTGGCTCCGTTTCTTTTCCTCCTGTTATTGGCACGAGATTGCTGTGCATACAAGTTCAGTGGGATACATTTCATCATACTTCACTGCTCCTCGTCGGCCTGGCTTTTGCATTTCTTTTCTGTTTATCTTTTCCCCAGGAAGTTCACGGAAAATATGCATCTCGTGATGAAGGTCCCTCAGCTGGGCTGGACCATTTTCAAGCACAGCATCAGCCCAGCATAAAAGCCAGAGGGTTGTTATTATGGGCAGGTTAGAAAATACTGAGGCTTTTTTTTAATCTCCTTGTTTAAATAGAAATCCTCCTCCTCCCAAAATGTAACCCAGGGTTGGTGATTAGCTGGTACCAGTGGGTCACAACCTCCTTGTGCAAGGGGAGCAAAGGCCTGGGTGCTGCTCAGGAGGGCACAGAGACCCCAGCCCTGCACATCCAGGGCATGGCACAAGCTTTGGGCAGGGTGAGGGGGCTGCCCAGCCTGCTCTGTGCCCTGTGCCCCCTACACCTCCCTGCTTCCAACCTGCCTGTGCTGTGCCCACAGCCCTGCCCTGTCCTCACAGCTCCAGGAGATGAAACAGAGCCAGCAGAAGAGGGACATGGAGCAGCCCTGCCTGTGCCCAGGAGCGTCCCCTGCCCCAGCTCTGCACCGTGCTGGCACAGCCACGGATCCAGCCCAGAGCCAGGGAGAGGAACCAGCCCCTCTGCCACAGGGACCCCAGGGACAGAGGGGCCTGCCAGGGCTGGGCAAACAGAGGAAGGGGCAGATTCCTGTGAAGGAACAGAGGAAGGGGCAGATTCCTGCTCCTGGGAAGGGAATTTTTCCAGTGCTGAGACCCCCGCACTGCTGCCCTGGCATTCCGGGAATGGAACAGGACACGCTGCACCCCGGCTGCAATTCCCTGTGAATAATCCAGCACAGGAGGGCTGCCTCAGCAGCCTCCTCCTCCTCCTCCTCCTCCTCCTCATTAGCCCTACTCCGCTTGCCCCATTTAGAGCCGGTGCACAAATTAATGGAGCACTAATCAGCTGGGGAGGAGATATTAATAGTCGTGTGGGTTCCCTCCTCCCACCCTCCCTCTCCCCATCCATCCTCGGGGGACGGGGGTACCTGGAAGAGCTCGGAGTCGTCGGTGCTGTACTGGCTGGAGTCGGTCTCCGAGTGCTCCCCGCCCCAGGGCAGCTCGCTGAAGCAGCCGGCAGAGTCCAGGTCGCCGGCGTCCAGCTGGGACAGATCGATCTCGGGGAAGTCGGAGTAGAGGTGCTCCTCGCCAGACACCTCATACTGAGCACAGGAGAGAGGAGAGAAAGGGCTGAGGCCAGCGGAGCGGGCAGTAAGGACAGCAGCACCCCCCGTGTCACCCGGCCATCGCCCCCGCTGCTCCCAGCCCCGCTCCAGCCTCTCTTCCCACGCGGCTCCAGGCACTGGCAGGGTGTGGTGGCACCACTGGGCCTGCACAGCCTGGCACTGGTCACTGGAGCAGCCCCACAGCTGCCACCAAAGCCCCGCTGGTGTCCCAGCTGTGGCACAGGCTGGAACAGCAGGACCTGCATGGGAAGAGCTGGTCTCTGCCAGCCAGCAGATGGTCAGGGCACAGCACTGTCACAGCACTGTCAAAGGACTGTCACAGGACTGCCACAGCACTGTCACAGCACTGCCACAGCACTGCCACAGCCACAGCACTGCCACAACTCACAGCACTGCCACAGCTCACAGCACTGCCACAGCTCACAGCACTGTCACAACTCACAGCACTGCCACAACTCACAGCACTGTCACAGCACTGTCAAAGGACTGTCACAGGACTGCCACAGCACTGCCACAGCACTGCCACAGCACTGCCACAGCCACAGCACTGCCACAACTCACAGCACTGCCACAGCTCACAGCACTGCCACAGCTCACA
>VWZV01011471.1:27458-49708 GCA_013397155.1 Irena cyanogastra
AGGGATAGGAACAGGGGCAGGGACAGGGACAGGGGCAGGGGCAGGAGAGAGCAGGGGCAGGAGCAGGGGCAGGAGCAGGGGCAGGAGAAGGAGCAGGGGCAGGAGAAGGAGCAGGAGCAGGAGCAGGGGCAGGAGCAGGCAGGGCTCCCCAGCACCCCCTCACCTCCCTCCTGCTGCCTGTCTGTGCCTGTGTGCTGTGACAAGGACAGGGCAAGAGGTGGCACAGGCCCTGCAGCCCTCAGAGGATGCCCAGGGGCACTGGGAGCCGTGGGGACTGTGGTCGGGGCCAGCAGAGCCTTGAGACACTGAAATTCTTGGGATTTCACTGACCCACGGCTGAAGGTGACAGGAGAGGCTGTGTCTCCAGACAAGCTGGGAGCCCCGGGAGCCAGGCTGGCAGCACAGGGGACAGGCTGTGCCATGACAGGGACAGGCTGTGCCATGACAGGGGACACATCCTGACTCACTGAGGAGCTGACTGTTAGCCACTCTGCTGGTCACAAGAATTCCCCACGATGGCAACTCCCTCCTTTTGAAAGGAAAACATGAGAGGATGATTATTTTCAGACCTTCCTCTTCCGAGGTCCCCGCAGGCAGCAGCCACATGACTGCTGTGGGCACAGGGACACCAGGCAGAAGGAGCAGCCCTGGTGCCCAGCTCAGAGGCTGACAGGGCTCCACGAGGCCCATTCTGTGCAGAGGACATTGCAAACATCCTCCCATGGCACAGCCTGGCACACCCAAGCCCAGCTCAGCCCCACGGGCATGGCTCAGCCTGGCACTGGCAGCTCCTCACCCCTCCCAGCCAGCTCCAAGAGCAGATCCCTGCCTGGAGCACCAACTGTCCCTCCAGCTGCCCCCACCACGAAGTCAGAGCTGTGGTGGCAGTCAGAGGCACTGCCCACGGGGACATCACCACCTCGTGCCACCCTGCCCAGCCCCAGCCGTGCTCCCTACCCACGGGCACAGCCTTGGCACCTCCCGAGCTCCGGGAGCTCCCCTTGGCTTTCCAGGAGCCACAGCCCAGGAATCCCTGCACCACCTCAGCCTGGCCCTGCCCAGCTCGGCGCGGGCTGGAACTCCCAGCAGGTTGTGGCACTCAGTGCCATCCCTGTGACACGGGAGCTGAGCTGTCCTGCCCCAGTCCTGCCCCTTTCCCACCTGACAAGCAGGTGGAGAGAACTGCTGCCTGCCAGCCAGCCCACCCGGTGTCACCCCCTGCCAGGTCTGTCACCAGCACCTGCAGGGCTCCTTCAGCTCCCCAAGCCACCGGAGCCTTTTCCCACCTGGCGGGTGCTCTGGCGAGGAGCAGGGACTGCCTGGACCAGGTGTCCCCTGCTGGCAGCACTGCTGGTGGGAAGGTGGCAGCAGGGCAGGGGGAGCACAGCTCCTGCTCACCCTGCTGCAGCAGCAGCCCTGCTTCTGAGGGGCTTCAGCTGCCCCTGCCACGGGGGGCACCGTGGGCTGGCACTGCCAGAGCTGCTCGTGCCACCAGCAGCCTCTTAGTGCTAATCAGGCCGAGGCAGGAGACAGGCAAGGGTCAAGCTGGGGTTAAGAAGGCACAAGGAGGATCTTCCTGCATTAGCCTGACCTCGCAGCCAGCCCAGCCCCAGCTCGCTGCAGGGACAGCCCTGCCCTGCTGGGGGACAGGCCAGCACCACCAAACCCTCAGTGTGACCCTCCAGGAGCCCCTCTCCTGCTGGACACGGGCTGTGCTGGCCCTCCTGCCAGGGGGGCTGTGGGAGCCCCCACTGTGCCCGCCTGCCACATGAAAATGAAGCTTTCAGCTGGATGCACGAGGTCTCAGAGATGCAAACCTCTGTGCAAAGGGAAAATCCACTCAGATCTGCCCTTACCCTCCTGCACAGCCTGTCCAGGTGTGTCCAGTGCAGGTGGAAGCCCCAGCTGTGCCAGGTGGGTGGGCACTGCTGGCCACCCCTCATGCCCATGCCAGCTCCTGCCTCTGCCCTGCACAACTCCTGGCACCCTGCACCTCCCTGTCCCCATCACCTGGGGACAGCAAGAGGTGAGTGCCCCCACTTCTCCTCCCGAATCAGGGCTCCCTCTCCTCCCCCACCCAGATAAATTATTGCCCATTTTCTGCACAGCACCTGGAGTGTCCTGGCCAGAGGGGACTGCCATCACCCAGTGTGGTCACCTCGTCACCTCTGTGGTGCTGGGGAAGGAGAGTGCTGCCAGCTGGGTATTTTCCAGGTGGGCACAGGGAGTCCCTGGAATGATTATCACTATTGATAATCCCACTCCAGTTCTGTGGGAAAACTGAGGCCGGGGAAGGTGGGAGGAGAGCAGGTCCCAGCAGGTCTGGGGATGCAGGGACACGCTCACAGGTGGATGGTGGAGGTGAGAACCCTGAGCAGCTCCTCCGGGCAGGCGCCTCCAGCAGCACAGCCTGTTTGCTCTGGGGATTTCCTGGGGCTCCACGAGGCTTTGCTGTGTCCGGGTCTGCACTGTCAGGTGTCCCAGCCAGGCCACCTGCCCCCAGGGCTGGGCTCTGGCCCTGCTTTTTGGCTCTGCAGGAAGCATTTCTGGGAGCCACAGCCTGGAGCTGGTGCTGCCAGCCTGCTTTCCTCGGGCTTCCTACTCTGCAAACAACTGACTCACCCTGGAAAGAAATGGCTCCAAGATCTCCAGATAGAAAAATCCCTACGAGGGCAAGAAGCTCCTTCAGGAGCACATGCAAACCCACATACACAAAGCTTTGTTCTATTCCAAATTCTCTCCTGTGAGGGACCACACCTTTCCCCTCCCCAAAACCCCAGGCAGGCTCCAACAGGGCACGAGAGGAGGGGTCTGGCCGCTCCCTGCGGCAGCAGCTGGGGCCCCTCTCCTCCTCCCAAACCAGTCGGGGGCCCCTCTCCTCCTCCCAAACCAGTCGGGGGCCCTTCTGCTCCTCCCAAACCAGTCGGGGTGAAGCCCACAAGCCTGAGTTCTTACCCCAAATCAGATCCTTTAACTGCTCCATGTGCTGTGCCCGCTCCCTCCCCACCTGCCCTGAGCTCGCCTGCCCCAAGCCTTGTCCCCCCTATTTCTATCCCAGCTAATGCAGGGATCAGCAGAAAGCCAGAGACCCCAGGGCAGGCTGGCAGGGCTGAAATCAGCCCCAAGCTCTGGGTGTGACAGGAGCTGGTCTGAGCCAGCAGCCACCTCTGGGCTGGGACCATCAGAGCCAGGGGTCCTCTCTGGTGTGGGGGAAGCCACCTCTACCCTGACTGTGCCACATCCAGCTGGTCTGAAACCCCAGGCAGGGCTGGCAGGGGTTCAGGCTCCTCAGCCTGGCTCGGGGTGCCACCTTCATGCACTCTGCATGGTCCCAGTGCCTGGCAGCAGCTCCCCAGCCATGTGAGCAGCTCCAGCTCCCAGCCCCGCTCTTATCCACCCGCTCTTATCCATCCCTCTCCCTCTGCCGCCTCCGTGTCAGGGGCTGCCATGTGGGAGCGTGGCCAGGAGCCCTTGTCAGAGCCTCCAGTGTCACCTTGGAGGGGTCCCGCAGGGACCGGGGCTGTGCTCGGGTGTGGCACCGCGGGGGACCCGCAGGGACATTGCTGGGCCACAGCCCCGCAGCTCGGGCTGGAGCTGGAGGAGAAGAGCCAGCCCTGCCCCTCCCAGCCTGGCAGCAGGGCACAGAGGACACGGTGGCCACGGCACAGGGCAGGCAGCCCCCCTCACCCAGCCCCACTGCCAGCCCCAGGTGACACCGTGTGCACCCAGACTGCCCGAGCCAGGCTGGGTTATGCAAACCACAATGGGAGCTGTTTCAACTAGTTGGACTCCTGCCTGGCAGTCAGGTGCCTTCCTCCTCCTCCTCCTCCTCCCAGACGGCTGCCAGTGCCCTGGGCAGCTGCCCAAGCTCTGCGGGTGCCTGTCCCCACGCTGAACACGCCACGCCTGCTGTGGGTGAGGGGCTGTCCCTCCCTGGGGTGCCCCGGGATGTGGGGGCAGGCAGGGGGCTCCTGACCCCCAGCACCATGTGCTGCTCTCCCCCAGCTCAGCTGTGAGCCAGCTCTGCCAGTGGGGTGTCCTTGGGATGTCCTCAAGTGTCCCTGTGCTGCCAAGGCACAGCTGGCACCACGGGCGGGCATGGGGAAGGTTGTGCAGGAATGGTTTGCATTGGGAGGGAGCCTTAAAGATCTTGTTCCACCCCTGCCCTGGGCAGGGACACCTTCCATACCCCTGAGTGCTCCAAGCCCCATCCAACCTGGCCTTGGACACTTCCAGGGATCCAGGGGCAGCCACAGCTGCCACCGTGCCCAGCTGGGAGCAGAGGTCTGGGGCTGTGCAGGCTGCAGCAGGGGGAAGGGGCTGTTTGCCCCAGCACTGTGCTCACCCTGGCATTTCCCACCCCTGGGAGGTGCAGGAACCCGGCGGAAGGAAGGGTGCAGGAGAAAAGTCCTGGTGCTGTGAGCCACGAAGGGAGGGCTGGGCAGAGCTGGTCACACTCCTGTCACCAGCTGCCTCTGCCACACTCACACCCCATGGCAAGGGCTCAGCATTTGGCTTTGCCTGGAGAAACCCTCTCCAGGCTAGGAGGCGCCAGCAGTGCACATCATCTGTTCCCAACATCCTCTGACATTGCAAAACACGGGAAAAAACCCAGATCCCAGCACCAGGAATCTTCATGCAAATCTCCTCACTCCAAGGCAGTACCGGCCTCTGGGATGGCAGGAAAGCACAGCCTGGCTCTGCACAGGGCTCTCCAGCCTTTGCACAACACTCCAGCCTCTCCTGGAATTTCAACACGGATTACCAGGCACTGCCACCGGCTGAGTCAGCAGCCCTAGCTCCATCAGGAACTGTCCCCTCCCCACCACCAGCTGCTCCTGGCAGCTGCAGTGGCACAGCCAAGCTGCTGAGGGGTTTAGGGACCACAGGGATCAGCATGGGGTGAGAGCTGTCCTGGCTGCACCAGCAGCAGCGCTGGGACAGGAGCTGACCCCAGGCTGGGGTGGCACAAGGGATGGTTCCATCCCTGTTTTCTTTACTACAAAATTCTGTGCAACAAAATAAAGCCTTTGCCAAACGAAATGGGCCCCAAGCCAGCTCCTTCCAAGGCTCCTGGAACACTCTGCTCTGTCATCCCTTGGTGGGTGCTGAGAGCTTGTGCAGGTATCAGTTTTGCTGTTCAGGATGCTTTTCCAGCTGGATGTCTTTGATGAGCTTTTCTGCAGAGGTGGCATGGAGCTGGAGGAGCAGGGAAACCTGCCTGTGGTGAATGGTAAAACCCTCTGGCAACGCCGTGACGCTGCTCCAGACACAGGGTCTAAATATAGACTCCTCATTTATTATCCTGCAGCTGCTGCCTTTGGTGTGAGAGGAGCCAGGGGCTGCACTGATGCTCCCCTCACCCATGGCTGGGGCTGCCTGGACACATCCATGGGCTCACACCAATCCAAACTGGGTGCAAAGCATAAAATAATCCATGAACCTTTTCCCTGGGTGTCTCCTGAGAGATGAGTTTGAATCCCCCACTCTGCATCCCATAAGGGTTTAGATGTGCTGGCATGAGTGAGTTCTGCCTGGGTGGGAAGGGGGTCCCCCTGCTCCTGCTGAGTGGTACACAGGTTTCTGGCAAAGGATGGGTGGCTTTCCTGTGGCTTCCCCACTGCCAAAATCCAGGGATTTCCTCAACCAAACCAGCCACAGCTGGAGCAGAGAGGCAGGAGGGCAGGGAGCCATGGGTGCCATCGAGCGCCAGGCCTCCATCTCCTTCCCTCTGGGATGTGCAGCAGAGAGATAAACCCGGGGTGACCCCGGGCTTGGCAAACAACGCCCTGCCTGTAGTGCCAGGGAGACAGCAAGTGCAGCCAGGCTGAGCCCTGGCACCCGTGGCTGCCCTGGCTGGGGAGGCAGCCCTGCGCTCTGGCAGCAGGGAAGCCACAGGAAAGCCACCCATGCTTTGGCAGGAGGCCTGCGTGCCTCCATCAGCACATCTGGGACAAAGGGGCGAAAAGGAGGGACGGCCAGGCAGCCAGGCTGGGCTGTGGCCCTGCTGGGACTCGCAGCAGCCATGCCCCCCGCGCTGGCAGCCAGTCCCATTGAGACGGGGCCAAGCGGGACGGAACTCCAGGCATCCATCCTGCTGCCATCCCTCCGCCTCCCGGGGCTCCCGGCCGGGTCACGCGGGGACACCGGGCTCCCTGGGTGGCCAGGGCCCTGCTGCCAGCACTGCCAGCCCCTGCCCCGCCAGCACGGCCCTGGCCAGAGGAAGCAGCCCCCAGCCTTCCCCCCGGAGCCAGCCCAGCGGCCGAGCGGAGGCTGGGCAGTGCCAGCAGAGGGTTAAAGCATCCATCAGCCCTGCTGGAGGGCACCTGGGCCCACAGCAGCACCTATCCTGTCCCACACACTGCTACTGGGACCTCTCAAGGGTCTCCCAAGCTGTGGGGTCTGCTGGGGCTCCCTCATCCTCCTTGGGGACAATGGGATGGAGTGGTGGCAGCAGCAGAGGCAGCCTGGTGCCCGCTGTCCCTGTGCCACCTGCTCGGGAGGGGACTGGGAACCTGCCTGGCACTCCTGCTGCACACCCACCCTCTCACACCTGGGTGAGGGTGGGACACAGCCCCCCGGAACATGTCACAAGGTGACAGTCCCTGCTCTGAGCATCCCAGCCCTGGCTGAAAGCTGAGCGTGGTGGCTGCAGAAGCAGCCAATGTCCAGGGACACGAGGGACCTCATAGCCCAGGCTGCTGTCCCCATACAGGGACAGGCAGGACCAGGCACGGGGCTCATGAAAAAGCCACTTGGAATGACAGGTCCTTGCCCACCCCCCAGAGTGTCCCCACTGTTCCTGCCACTGACCCACGGGGACCTGCAGCACCAAAGACCTCCCTGTGCCTTTTGGGGCTGCTCCCCCTCCCCTCATTCCCTTTTCAGGCATCATCCTATGCATGGACTTCCAGCAACCCAAAAAATCCCCAGATGTGATCCCTGGGTGACCTCCTCCTCCTCCCTGTGCTGACATCTGCTGAAGCAGCACAGAGGGGACACAGGGACGCCCTGTTTCTGCCTCCCTCCTCAGCCCCTGAGGCCTTTCCCCTGCTTTCCCCCGGTTCAGGAGGGGCATAAACCCTTGGGCAGTGGCTGGTATTTGGGTAAGAGGCCACAGCCACAGGAGCACGTGCTGCTGCTGTCCTGACACACAGAGGGCTGGGGCTGTGCCTGGCCATCAGCACGGGCTCAGCAACTCTCCCACGGCCGCCAGCAACACCCCCGGGACCCCCGAGGCCAGCTGTGAGGGTGACAGGCAGGGGAAGAGCTCAGTGGGGAGCAGAGCCTGCCTGCCTGAGGCTCTGCCCTCTCTGCCTGCAGCTCCCTGCACTGCAGGGCTCCCACTGCTTTTCCCCACTGCAGGATTGCTGCTGCCCTGCTGGGAGGAGCCCCATGCCCATCCTCGTTGGGATAGCTGCCACAAAGCTCCTTCCTCCTCTGCCACGCTCCTCACCCTCCTCTGGCTGCCAGCTGTGACCCTTTCCCATGGAAGGATTTTCCCGAGGCCAGCCAAGGGATTTGCAGGTATAAAGTGCTCGCTCAGTGCCATCGGTGCCCGGGAGCTGCTGGCATCCACCTTGGCACACACCCAGCGCAGTCCTGGAGAAACGTGGGCAAAAATCTCAGCCTGGCACTGCTGAGCCCAGCCACGGCAGCCCCTAGCCCGGCCATCGCCCCTCGCCAGGGGCACGGGTCCCGTGGGAGGAGGCAGTGCCCAGGCAGCAGGGGACATCCAAAGAAGGAAAAGAGTTGGGTGGATGGAGGAGCCGGCCGGGCTCCCTGGCCAGCCAGCCCATACTGTAAAAGGAGTGGGAGCAGGGAGTGCACAGCTCTGGCTCCAGCAGTTTTAAGATGGCTGTGAAGCTGAGAGAAGGAGGAGAAGGAGCAGAAGGAGGAGGAGGAGGACATTAACCCTCCCAGCACTGTGCTGCAGCCACCAGCACCGCAGGGAGATGAATGGCAGCTTTCCAGGGGCTCCACTGAACAGTAGATGGATTGGGGATCACTCAACTCCCACCCAGTAAAATCCAGCTGGTGATGCTCTCAGGCCTGGCAGGGCCGAGCTGGGAGATGCTGACCTCAGGCAGGCTGTGGGAAGGAGGAGGAGAAAGAGAAGGGAGAGAAGGAGGCACATGACAAATAAAGGACCCACCATGGGACAGGACATTCAGCAGGACCTTAAAGACCCCTTGACTATGGACTCCCTGAAAAGATGCCCTTCCACTCGTGCTGCCCCTGGGGGCTCAGCACACCAGAGGGGCAGGAAAGGGGCACCCCTGGGTGCCACCCCTCTGGGTGCCTGCATTGCCATCCCTTGCTGGCTGCTCAGCAGGGAGCAGCAGAGCCAAGTGACTGCTCAGCTTCCCTCATCTTGTCCCTGTGGACACTCACGTGAATATTCACGTTTTTCCTGCTTAATGTTTTCCTTTAAAAACATCGGGCTTGGCCTTCCCGATGCTTTTCTGCAGGATCCATCAGAGCTGCAGCCACTGGAGGAGCAAAGGTACCGGGCACTTAACAACAACTTCCCTTCTCCGAAGTTTTAATTGGTCATTGACGTCAAGTGATAATTGAGAATTATTAATTAAGAAAGCATTTAAGAGCCTGGCTTTTGTTGAGGATTTGCCGTTACAATTAGTTTATCGGCCAACAGGAGCAACATCAGCCTTTGCAGTCACTTGGAGCGCAGCAAAGTGCCCATAATTAATTTCCCTTTCCGCTGCAAGTGCTTTGCTCTGCCTGCCTAGGGGACTCGCCTTTCTCCAGGTGTGCCAACCACAACAGCCCTGGAAACACCCAGCCACAGGGACATCAGGACGGGAACACCGTGTCCCCTCCGGCCCCTCGCGGGCAGCCACGCAGGGACAGCGGCTCTTTTCGGGAAAGCATCCTGGCCACGCGCCCTGATCCTGGGGAGGAGGCCACCCTGCCTTTGAAAGAGATTTTCTTTTTATCTCCTTCCTGCCCTGGGGAAGCAGCTGCTTCGCAGGTGCTTGGCACCGAGAGGATGTGTTTTGGCAGCCCAACGCTTTCCAGGAGTTCCCTGAAGCCCCCCACACACCGGCAGCACCCACCGCAGACAGCAGCAGGATGCTGGCGGGGTCAGCTGAGGCTGGAGAGGCAGGAGAACCCCATGGGATGGCTCCAGGAACGGGGCTGGAGCACTGCCTGATCCTGCCTCAGTCTGTGCACAACCTCGGGCTGCTCCCTGCAGCAGCAATTGCTCCTCTCCACCTCTGCTGGGGCACCAGCAGCTCCTCCTGCCCGGGGGGACCTGGGGCGCTGCTGGATGGGGGAGGTTGGGAGCTGAGGGGTGCCAGGCTGTAGAGTGGGTGCCAGCACAGTCCAGCCCTTCCAGAGCAGGCTGCAGAGATGCAGGGTGCAGGAATGCAGGGTGCAGGGATGCAGAGTGCAGGATGCAGGGTGCAGGAATGCAGAGTGCAGGGTGCAGGAATGCAGAGTGCAGAGATGCAGGATGTGGGGTGCAGGATGCAGGGTGCAGAGATTCAGGATGCAGGGTGCAGGAATGCAGGGATGCAGGGTGCAGGGATGCAGGGTGCAGAGATGCAGGATGCAGGGTTCAGCCCAGCCCTGTGCTCACAGCCGGATGCTGCTGCTGCTGCATTCCCTCGCAGCACCCCAAGTGCAGCACCAGGAGGGACCAGCAGCTCCCGCTCAGCAACTGGGTCAGCTAAATATAAACGGAGCAGCCCCAGAATCAGGCACCTTCCTGCCTTGCATCATTGACACCCTAAAAACCACGGCCTGGGGACAGGGCCTGTGGCAGCTGCCACCTCACCAGAGGCTCTGCTGAAGCTGCTCCTTTGGAGCCATTGCTCCAAGGGCTCCCACCCTTCCCCCTGCTCACCCAGGGCAGCCACCACGGAGCTGGGGGACCAAGTGGGACAGACGGCTGCAGGACAAGGAGACCAGGTGGGACAGATGCCTGCAGGATGGATGTTCCCGGGAGGCCACGGCTGCAAGCTGTGTGTGCACTCCTCCACACAGAGCAGGCCCCCAGGAGGGAGATTTCCACTTCCATTTATCCAAACCAGCTGGATCAGCTCCCAGGCACCAAGGCAAGCAGCTCAAACCCCCTCATTAGAGCTGGGCAGATGCCAAGGGGTGCAGGCATGCACCCACAGGTTCGGCTCCTAGGGTGACGTCCAACCCCTGTGCTGCACATCCCTGGGTAAGAACATTTTGTGGGAAGACTCTGCAGCAGGATAGGTTAGTCTCAGTATCCCCAGTTTGCTGCACCTCGAGGGCAGATGCCACTCCCAGTGCAGCCTGCCCTGCAGTTTGTGGGCGCAGTAAATCTGGTGCTGGAGCCCAGGAGAGGCAGGTTTGGGGCGCTTTGAGCTGCTCCCTTCACAGCCTTTTTGGTACCGTGTGGGAGAAGAGGGATGGTGCTCATCCTGCACCCCACACGCAGCCTGAAGAGCTCTTTGCAGCCTGCAGGTCTCCAGTTGTCTGCAGCTGAACATCACCCAGCCCAGAGGGTTGGTTATTAGGGAAAAACACTTTAATGAGGCAGCTCATTAAAGGCAGGAACAGATTAACCCAGGAACCTGAGGAACTCGGTGACTGCCGAGTTCAAGAATAGGAGAAATAGGCCTTTCCCTGGCAACGGTGGGAGATGCTGCCTCAAAGCAGTGGGATGAGCCCTTGAATCCTCAAAGCCCTTTCAAAGCCCTGCACCCTCCCAAGAGCTGTGTGAGCTCTGGAGATGAAAGATGCTGGGAAGGGTGGACCACAGCTTGAAACCTATGAAAACACCCACTGAAATACAAGTGGAAAATACTCCATCCTCAACAGTCGACTTCATGCACTGCCTCCTCCACTGATCAAGCAAAATCTCAGCACCAGCGTGGACTTCCAGCAGGGATGCTCCAGGGAGAAAGCCTTTGGCAAGACACAGCCCTGTTGCACAGAAGCAACGTGGGAGGAGAGGCAAAGCCAAGCAGAGTTCAGAGTTACGGTCACCACAGAAAAATGAACACTAAAAAAAAATCCAGCTCCAGTTCCCACTACGGGGAAAGGTTTGCAGCCCATCCCTCTCCACAGGCAGAGGGAAGGCTGCTGAGTGGTGGGAGCCCAGGCAAGTGGGGCACCTGGGGATGCCGGGGTTGCCTCAAAGCCACTCCAGCAGCAGGGTGAAGAGTCAGGCCCATGCCATGGCTGTTATGAATGAAGGTGGGAGCAATGCAGCTAAAGATAACTTTGTGAGCAGGTACTATTAATAGCAATACTCTCGGGCTATTGCTCTGTGCTTCCTGCGAGGCTCTGCGGGATGGAGGAGCTCTAATGGATGGGGCCCTGCCATAGCCCCGGAAAGGGCCCCCATGTGCATCCCCGAGCACACCAGTGGCACTGACACCCTTGAGGAATGGGGACGAGCAGCGGCGGCCGAGCCTGCCACCGGTCCCCTGCCACTGGTCCCCTGCCACCGGTCCCCTGCCACCGGCGCGGCACCGGCCGGGCGCTGGGAGTGAGGATGCCGGCGAGGCTGCTGCCATGCCGGTTTCCATGGCGACTTCAGCACTTGGCTCGAGATGGAGATGACGGGATCAGCCAGCGAAGTCACTGAGCGGAGCTGGCGTCCTCCGTCTGCCGTGGCCAGCGGCACAGCCCTGCCAGCCCCGCGAGAGCGAGCGGCTGGCACAGGGCGCACACCCGGCAGCCTCGGGGCATCTGGGTCCCCCTCCTTACAAGGCGCACGTGGCTGCCGGTTGTCCTGGTGATGCAGAGCCTGCACATCCCGTCCACCCCTCCCTGGCACCTCCAGGAAAGCTCTGGCCAGGACCTGACCCCAGCCCTGTGCTGGCCACCCAGCACACCCAGCACTGGAGCACCCCCATTCAGGTCTGTGCCTCAGGCTTTCCCCCAGCAGTGCACTTCCATTCCCAGTGGGGCTGTCCCCCTGGCACAGGACACACATCCCTTCACATCCCAGACTGTGGCATCAGGGCCTGCTGGCACAGCCTGGCAGGGTGGTACCCAGCTCCTCTCTGCAGCTGAAGGAGATGCTGCAGGCTGGGGCTGAGCTGGCACCGGGACAGCCCTGATCCTCACTGGCCCTTGGCCCCGTAGAGCCTTTCCCTGGCTTACAGGTAATCTAAGATCAAGCGCTCCAGCCAGCCGTGCCTGGTCAGACACAGAGGGACACCACGGAGCAGTGGGGAACCGAACACCTGCAGCATGTGACTCCCCAGCTGGCTCGGCCTCCCAGGCCCCAAAAGAGACCTCCCTGGGGACCCCAGCCCTTGCCAAGCTGCCACACGTGGCCGTGGCATTCCTGGGCTGCCAGCAAGGAGCACATGGGGCTGGGGCAGCGGGCTGGGACCCCCGGCACACCCTCCCGCCCACGGGCAGGATCCTCACCACGCACCCTTTTATTCCAGCAGTGCAATTAGCCTTGCTGACCCCTGAAATCCTCAGCCTCTCTAAGCAGCCATGCATTAAATCCCGGATCCAAGAGTGGAAATAGACTTTGTAAAAGGCTTATGGCCCTATTTATTACATTTTACGCATGACGGAGCCGGACGGCGCGGCAGCGGCGCTGCCTCCACGCCGGGGCAGCCGGACACACGGACGGGCAGGGGCTGCAGCACAGCCTCGGTGGTGTCTGCTCTGAGCGGGCTTGTGCTGCCAGCCGAGCGCTCCCGCAGACGCAGGCCGGCAGGGATATCGATCTAGATGAAAGCCAACACCGCTGCCGGGGCCGGGTAACCGTATCTGCCGCACATTTGTATTCCTCGGAGCAGGGCGGGAGGGCTGCAGCCATCTGCCAGGCAGCTCGGGGATCCTGGGGACACTGCGAGCCCTCCGCACGGAGCCCCGCCGCGCCGCCTCCTCCCCTTCCACGGCACGGCCTCTGCCTTCTCCGTGTCACCTGCACCTCCTAGGGCCAAACAGCACCGACCCGAGCAGGGCAGCACCCAAACAGGACCTGCCTGTCCCTGCCATGCCGCGGGAGCTGAGGGGACGTGGCACCGGTGCTCGCAAGGTTGTCCAAGGGCACTGTGTGAAGCCAGCGTGCAGGTGTTCACTGACACATCCCTGGGGTCCCACGGTTTAGCCAGGTGGCTCCTGTCCCGGGGGGATGGCAGAGGAGCCTGCACACCACAGGCTGCACAGCTCTGAGCTGGGCACAGGGCACAGGGAGGGCAGGGATGGGCAGCGGGGGGACGGGGTGTGCAGGGAGGCAGAGCCAAAAGCACAGAGGCAGTGCTCAAACAGCTGAGAGACCCCCTGCTTTCCTGCAGAAAACACAAGGCAGCTCCTGTGCATCTCCAAATCCCAAGGAGCCCCTGCAGCAGCACCAGGCCAGAGAGCTGCTCTTGTGTCAGCGCTGCAAAGCAGGCAGGAGCAGAGGGAAACACAAGGGGGTCCTCTCCACACTTCTGCAGAGACCCCTGCAGCTTGTGTCCCCACGTCCCTGGGACAGCAGCACACACACACACAAACAGCTGCTCTCCACTTCCTTGGAAGGGACACATGGCACCCTATTGCAGGGCAGCTGGCAACGTTACGAGACAAAAGCAAAGGTCACCCTGTGCACCTCTAAGAAACTCAGCTGCCATCAATGCTCGGTGCAAGGTGCAAGCCAGGCTGGTGCGCTTGGTCCCACACCTTTCCCTAAAGGTGCTCAAGGGCTTTGCTGCCTGAGGTGCATCTACAGGCGGAAGGACCCTTGCACTTCCCTGCCTCTCCACCCAGCGCCACATTGTGGGGGTGATTCCTCTCCAACAGCCCTGACTGATCACCCTGAGGTGCTGCAGCCCCACAGGGCCCTCTGGCAGGGCTGGATGTGGAGGTTTCACCCCGTAGCTCAGCTCTGCTTTAGTGCTTTGGAGCACAGACCCTGCCTGCAAGGGGAGGTGATGGCACAATCACAGACAGCGTGTTTGGGCATAGATGGGCCCTGGCCTCAAAGGCATGGAGACACTCAGAACAAACCCTGCAGTCCACATCTCCACAGGTTTGTGCTTCCCAACCCGGTCACTGCCGTGAGCTCCCCGCTGACCCGGAACACTGCAAGCCCATCCTGATAATGGCAAGGGGAATAATCCCCCCAGGCCCCACTGAATGAGGTTTAAACTGCCCATAACACCCGTGCACAAAGGTCCCATACCCGTGCACAAAGGTCCCATACCCGCCAGGGCACTTGCGGGCTAATCCTCCCTCCGGAGCGGCTGCTATATTTAGGTATCTAAATGAGACAGAGTGGCTCTTTCCAAAAAAGAGTTCGTTTGGGTTACATAAATACAGAGAGAAACTTGAAAGCTGTATTTCCAGGTCCTTGCACTGCCATAAGTGAGCAGCAGAGATGAGGACAGTCTCTCCGCGATAATCTGCCTTTCATGTATTTTTGACTCAGCTGGATGTGCAGGAGGGTTTGCAGCTCCTCTGGGCAGATGGGCACTGGTGGACACTGAGGTGGACACTGAGAGGAGGCAGCCAGGGCGAGCAGACCCTCAGTTCTCCCCAGGGAAACCACTCTGCATCCCAGATGCCCTGGCAGAGGAAGGGAGAAGCCAGCACTGCAGGCAGGCCAGGCAGCACCACTCGGAGCACGGGCAGGAGGAGCCAACAGGAGTAAAGGAAGAGAGCAGCTCCAGCCCTTCCCATCCACACTGTCCCAACATTCCCTCCAGGACATCGCTCTCCTCTCAGCTACCAACTTCCTTCCTGCTGCATCCACTTCCACATCCCAAAGCCTCTGGTCCCACGGAGAATTCCCAAGAGAATGTCCTGCACACCTCCCACGGCTCAGCCCAAGCTCCAGGGGCTGCTCCCCAGTTCAGCTGCTGGGGTGGGCTGGGGGGTGGTCACCAGCAAAGCAGTGTCCCCCCCAGAGCTGGGTGACAACATCTACCGTGAGGGTTTCTGGGGACACAGGCCACGTGCTTTCATTTTCAAAATATATATAAATAGACATACTTATTCCTTGTTAAAAGGACACGGCAACAAGGAAAAAAAAAAAAAGCAGCTCAAATACCATCCAACCTTTCAGCCTGAGAAAACCACACAGTTCTCACAGGCTTGAGTTCTGTTACCTGGGAAATGGGTTCTAGCACTGGAAACCCGCATGCGCCAGCCTCCCTGTGGGGCCCACACAGAAACAGAAACTTCCTTTTTAAGAAAAAAATTGCGATTTTTTTTTCTTTTCATTATCAACACGGTTTGGTCGTGACTGTGTGCAAGCCTGCTCGAAAGGAGAAACGGTGCTGGTGGTTTAAATCTCCAGCTGTGCAGAGCTCTGGGGTTGATGCTGTTGGAGGGGAGGTTTGAAAATCCTGCTGCCATTAGGATGGGAAAGGTGGCCCTGAGCCACACACACCTGGCACAGGCAGAGCCGCAGGTCCCACAGCCCGGGGCAAAGAGAAGCAGCTCGGCAGCCTCGGTTTGCAGGGAGCCAACAGGAATGCAAAGTTTAATTAGCTGGAAGCCAAGGGCCGTGGAAGTTGCAAACATTTGCACCGGGGCGGGGAAGGTGCCAAGAAATCAGGACTGGAGCTGGACAAAGTTCAGCCCCGCCGTGCTGGTGCCCAGTGAGTGCCCTGTGCGTGGCAGGAGCGGGTGCTGCCAGCTCACCTGGCATGAACCAAGGTGAGCCCCTGGCCAGCTCTGCCTGCACGCCCCGATCCCACTCACGGGCAGTGGGATCCCAGCCCAGGAGTGTGGGTTCTGCTGGGCAGCACACGTGGAGCAAAGCACCCTGGCCACCAGCTCTGTGGCCACCAGTGTCACCACACCATGCTGGCAGAGGGATTGGCCTCTAGAGGGGAAAGAGAGCCAGAGCCTGGCCCTGCTTCATCCTTCCATGTGAGTGCCATGTTTATCACCTGGAGATCCTCACTGTCACCCTGCCACATGCACAGCCACAGCCTCAGGGTGACCAGTGCTGGTGTCAGCTCCAACCCAGCCCAGCTGCAGCCCAGTGTGCCAGTCCTGTGTGCATGCAAGGGGTCACGGCAGCCTGCCGAACACCCTGCAGCTACAGATGCACTTTCTTCATGAAAAAATAATAACGCGACTTCCTCCTACCTACAAACTTAGCTAAAAAACACAAGAAAAATGCTCAGCAAAAACGCTGCCTGGCAGCTCCCCTGCACCCCCAGGGACAGCTGGGGCCGCTCCAGCCGTGGGTCACCTCGTGGCAGGACAGCCAGGTCCCCAGCTGCCACTTGTGAAAGCCACATCCCCCCCTGCATGGCGCGGGAGGAGGACAAACATGAAGAGAGGCAGCTGGGCTTCCTTCCATCCCCTCGGCTGGCCCAGCTCAGCCCGCAGCCCGGGACGCCCGGCCCTCGCCACAGGATTTCCTTGCTCTTGACGTCCGTGAAAATTAGGAAATGAGAGTTCCTCGGGGAATAGGTGGAGAAGGCAGCTTTTGGCAGCGGGGGTGAAAGGATGACACTTCCCACACGGCTCCCCACATATGCCGGGGACAAACGGGTCCTGCAGCCTGCCCAGACAAAGGGGGGAGCAGAAGTGACAGCAGAAGTGACAGCAGCGGCGAGGTGCTGCCCTCCGGGCCAAACCGGCAGCAAACTGAAACAGGAACCGAGGGGCCTGGCCGTGCCTGGCTCAGCAGAGGGGCTGCGGTGCTGCCCCGGCCGCAGGGCCACAGGAAGAATTCAGAAAATGCATCTCGGTGAAGATATGCCGCTGCCCTGCAGCTGGAGTCCCTGCAAGAGCTCGAGGCGCCACCTCAGCGCAAAAACATCCATATAAAGCATGTACTGCTCATCCCAGGGGAGGGGAGAAGTGTCACATCAGCCCTCCACGGGCTCTCCAGCCCCTGTCCCCATCTGGGTGGGCACGGGGCCATGGGGACAGAGGGGATATAGATGTAAAAAGCTCCTAGCACCCTTCAGCACCATCACGCTCCCCCAAGGAAGCTCCTGGTGCTGGGGTGCCCACCTAGCTCCCAGTGCCTGCCGGCTTTGCCTCGGGACAGCGGGATGTGAGATAAGGGAAGTATTTTCCCTAAGCCCCACATTGCTGCCCGGAGCCGGCACAGATCAAAGGTTACTCGGCTACTGCATGGGGCCGTGTCCCCAGGGCTGCCACAGCCCCTCCACATCCCCCACCAGCAGATACCACACTTGCCACATGAGGAACCCCTCCCCGGGGGGTTTCCAGATCTCCCAGGGCCAAAGGAGATTTCCAGCTTTTACTTTTCCCCATGTTAATTCAGAAGTGAACTGGTTTAATGCAGCAGCTCGGCCTTGGCTGTTGCCTGCACGTGGGGAAGTGCAGCGGGACGGGCCTGGGTAAGGACAGGGCTGACAAGGCCCCGAGCGCAGCCAGATCTGTGCAAAGTCCTCCGGCGTTTCTTGGAAGCTCCCGTTATTGAAAGAAAAAGGAAAAAAAAAAACCAAAAAACAACCGCCATAAATAAATAAATAATAATTTGTGAGCCAGAGTTCAGGAAAAGTGCTGAAAAGCAGAATGCCCAAGCGATAAGGGAAGGGAAACACATTGGCTGGACCATCACCCAGGCCCTACGGTGCCCGTGCCCCTGGAAGTAGGTCACTACCTCACCTGACCACTCGCCCCATTAACTTCAACCTTTAGTCCCTGGCTCCTTACTACAAGCAAAAGCATCTTAAAACATCCTCGTCCAGGCGAGAAGGTGGCTCCGCAGGCAGCAGGAGGTGGGATCCCGCCCTTCCAGGCTGCCACTGCTGGGCTGTGGGCAGAGAGCCCCACACGGCAGTCACCCCGGCAGGGCCGCGCTGGCGGCGGCTCCGGCGCGCACAGAGATCCCCCTGCTAAATCACTTCAGGCTGCCAAGCAGTCACGAGAAATATAAGCCCGCGCCGGGTTGCCATGGAGCAGGGCTCAGCTGCGGGAGCCTGAAGCCGATTCCTCCGGCAAACGTGTCTGCAGCCGAGGCCCTGCCAGCACCTCGCGGCCCCGGCTCCGCGGTGGCGGCCGGTGAGTGCCACACGTGCGGGCCCGGTGGAGCCGCGTCTCCGGGGACAGCGCTTCCCTTCCCCGGCACAGCCACTGCTGCACCCCCACAGGGACGGTGCCCATCTCCCCAGGGCCATGGGCATGCAGAAGTGGTGGCTTCGGTGGTGGCATCTGGCAGCAGCACAGACTGGCCCTGCACAGTGCCTCTGCCCCAGCCCAGTGATGTCCCCAAGCCTCCATGGTGCTGGCACATGCTGGCCAGGGGGAATCATGTCCTTCATGGGATCAGAGAATTGTTTGGGTTGGAAAAGACTTTAAAGCTCATCTATTCCATCCCCTGCCATGGGCAGGGACGCCTTCCAGCCTGGCCTTGGACACTTCCAGGCATCCAGGGGCAACCACAGCTTCTCTGGGCACCCTGTGCCAGGGCCTCCCCACCCTCACAGGGAAGAATTTTTCCCTAATATCTCCTGTAACCCTGCTCTCTGTCAGTTTGAATCCATTCTCCATGTCCCATCACCACAGCATTGCAGCTCCCATATCCTGCCACAGCCCCCAGCCCCACCAAAGGGGATCTCAGAGCCTGGTGGGCTCCTGCCCTTGGCACCACAACAAACCACCTGCCAGGAGCCAGCCTGTGGCATCCCTGTCCCCAGCCCTGCAGCAGGGACATGGGGCCCATTCCCCAAAGACAGGAGTTTGGGGTTGGAAGAGGCATTCCTGGAGCATTTTTAATTAAGACAACCAACCGTGCCAAAGAGCTCGTGTAAGTGGAATTCCACCCTACAAAAAGGCTTTTGACATTGGAAAGGTTAATGTGAGAGAGATCCCTCTCGCTCACAAAGCTCCCTTTGCTGGAGGCCCTCGTTGAGCCCTTAATTATTCACCTGTTGGAGAGGTGCCTTTCCATTACAGCATGAGAGCGGGCAGGGATGTGCAGGCAGGCAGGTGGGGGAAACCCCCGGCATGGGGCACCCCTGGGGCACTGCCAGGGTGGGGGACACGGGTCAGAATCCCAGGGGAAGGCAGGCAGGTGTGTGGGGAGGCTCTGAGGGGCACGTTCCAGCCCAGCCCTCCTCTCCCTCCGGCTGCTGTCTCTCTCCTGGCTCAGCTCAGACTCTGCTGTGCTCGCCAGCCTCCGCAGCCTCCGCTGTGGTGGGGACAGCCACCAGCACCCCCAGCTCCAGCACGGTGACAGCCACCAGGACACAGCCACCCTGCTTCCCAGAAAACTTCAGCCTTCTCCAGCCCTGCCACTGCAGCAGCCCTTCGACCCACGCTGCAGCAATGCAGCTGAGGATGCATTTTGCACAGGCCCTCGGGCTGTCCGTTCCCCAAACCCACCACAAATCTTCGAGAGAAAAGCCACAGAAAAAGCAGGATCTCGGCCAGCTCAGTGAAGACTATCAGAAATCAGAGATGCATCCCCACCTCAGCACTAGAAATGCCAACCCAGCACGGGCTCACTGCTCCTCCTGCACTCATCGATGGATTAAGCTGTTAGCAGGAGGCTGGGAAGTTAAAGAGGGAATATTGTATTTCAGTTCATGTGATCTTTAAACATCCCTCTGAGAAGCAGCCTGGTTTTTTTATATATTCCCCCCCCACCTCGCTGCACTTTGTTTGGGGTTTTTAAAGGAATTGAAGACGTTAGAGCCACAGTGCTCCAGCCTCTCGCAGGGATGCTGAGAGCTGCTCCGTGGTGCTCTCGGCTGAGCTGCCTGGCTGGCACTTCCCAGTGCCTGGTGCCAGCAGATGAACCAGCTACAGCCAGCTTCGTACCTCTGAGCAGCAGAGTTGCACAAAATGGATTAAGCAGGCCCAGAAATGACACATTTTGAGGCGCAGCAGAACAAAATCTCTTTTTTTTTCTTGGGAAAAAAAAAGAAAGAAAAAGAAAATGAAAGGAAAAAGGAGTTGGCAGAAGAAAGGCAGATATCAAGTGAAAAACCCTGATTTTCTTTCTGTAGCAATGCAGGTACCACGTGAATCATCGCTGTCCTCGATATGTAAATAGAGGTTAGCTGGCACCCTCAGCACAAACCCTTATGAATACGGGACTGATGCAGACACCCCTATCAACCCTTCCCTGTGCATCTCCCCGAGAGCCTTGCTCAGGATTCCTCCCCTGCACAGGAGGGATCACCTGGCACCTGCACCAACTGCACCTTTCTCAAAACCTACTGCAAAAGCAAGAACGGGGAGAAGCACGGGAGAGAGAGCAGGACAGCCTCAGTTCCTCAAAATTTCCACGAAGGAAACGGCTCCTATTCATCATCCCGTGGCCTCCTGACACCGCAGCCTCTCAGGATACTCTGCTCTCGTGCTGGGGCACTGGGGTCTTTGGGGAAGCAGCTTTGGGGCTCCACGGAGGAGTCAGTAACCCAGTTGTAAGCAGAGGCTCGTACAGTAGTAATGGGGAGAGACGTCAGCGCAGCCCGGCCCGCCTCCTGCTCCCAGTTAGAAGGCAGCATGTGACAGAGCCAGGGCTGGAGCCTTCCCCCAGTTTCATCAGAGGTTAAGGTACAAGCACAACACATGCTTACAACTTCAGGCGGTTCTTAAGCAAACGCATGCAAATCATAGCTGGGGGGGGCTGTTTTTTCTTCCTTTTTCCTTCTTCTCTTTTCTTCCCCGAGCCCCTCAGCGCACGTGGGGGCAGAAGAGGAAATGGAATTATCGAAAGCAGGCGCCGGACGGGAGAGCACAGAGGGGCTGCATGGGAGCTGCAGCGAGCTGCAACGCTGCCCTCGCTGCTCCTCTCCTCCCACACCTGCAGATTTCAGAGCAGCGCTACCTGTGCTGCTCCCTCCAGCAGAGAGCACGCCGGGGACAGGGAAACAAACCAGGGGACACAGCCAACTACATTTCATCAACATTGTCTCATTTCAGCACAGGCCATTTCACAGTTCCAAATTTTCCAGGGAAATGTTCACAACATGGTGGGCTTGCACCAGAGAAGGATGACAATTAGTAGGATTTTTTTTTCCCCCCTCCTTTAGCAGTCGCTTTTTGGAATAAGATTCTCAAATTGGCACATCAAATGCTGACCAAAAAGCGAAGAGAAAGACAAACAAGGCTCCAGGCACGTGCCGCAACCGTAAGGGTTTTCATGTCATGGTTAACGCGCGGCGAACAGGAGGGTCATTATAGGGAAGCGGAGCCAGGAACTTTCACCTGCTCGGGGAGCAATGGGGCTGGCGGGAGCTGCAGCCTTTGTGCCGTGCTTCCAGGGGATGGCATCCCACACACGCAGCCCACTCGAGGGACAGCGTCCCACACAACCAGCCTCCTCTCCTCCAAGCCGATGGCTCCCTCAGCAATAATAAAATGGAAAAAAACCCACAAAGTGCTTACAAAATCTCGGCCCACTTCTCACCTTTCCTGACCCTGCTGCTGTAACCAACCTGTCAGCAGCTCTCGGTTAAGAAGCCAGGCTGCCTCCCCCCTGCTCTGCCCCCAGAAGCCGCCCGGTCCCGTGCCAAGCCGGAGCGCTCTGGCGCTGGTGCAGGCGAGCAGAGGTGCCGGGACTACATCAATCTGGCTGGTGGCAAGCCCTGCCTGGTTCTGTCTGGCACACGCACCGCGAGCAAATCTGATTTACCAGGTCTCGAGCCCGTGTTTGTTTTGAACCCAAACGGCGGCAGGATCAGCCCTCGTCCTGCTCCCCGCAAACACACGCTCCTGGCTGTTTGCAACCGCGGGGCTGAACTGGTGAGAGAGCAAGGGTTGGGATGAATGTGCTCGCTTCACAATCAGAGCTATTTTGTAATCCGTGGTTATGAAAGTGAGGGGTCGGGGGGATGATAAATAACTACAGAAAACTCTTCCCACTTGCAGCAGCCTCATCAAGCCGGCTGCTAAATGCGCGGCCGTGCTCGGGCTCAGCCCCGGCTCCGGCTCCTGCCCGGTTTATTGTATAGCGCCTCTCTTGCAGCCCCCAAAATGGAAAAGCATGCGAGCCCTATAGCCAGCACGGCTCGCTCTCGTGATCCCGCCGGAGCTGCCAAGGAGCCTTAATCTGATTTTAATACCCAGCTCCGTCCAAAACACAGCCCATCCACATTTTGGAGCCGGCGACTCGCAGCACCGAGACCCCCGTGGCTGTCGCACCCCCCCCTCCCCAAACCTCCATCCCCCAAGATCCCAGCCCGTATGCGTGGAATTGACGCTCGGCATGACTCATCCCACAGCCCGGCTCTATCAGCCCCCACCGCGCAGCCCCCTGCGGAGCCCCCCCCACCACCGCCCGCACCGCGCCGCCCCCTCCCCACCTTTGGGGGAGCCGTAACGACCGGGGGGTGCTTCTGTACCGA
>VWZV01011471.1:49749-127619 GCA_013397155.1 Irena cyanogastra
GGGCGGAGCCGCCCGCAGCCCCCGCCCGCAGCCCCCGCCCGCGGCTGCGGGAGCCGGGCACGGGGGGATGGCTGCGAGGGAGCGCCCCGAGGGCTCTGCAGACACGCGTGGGACGCCACTTTCTGTGTGTCCCTTGGAAGTGCCACCCCGCCAAACGGGGGGTGCTCAGCACCGCCCGCCGCCGCGGCACGGCCCCTGGGTCGCTCCGAGTTTAGATGTGCGAGCGCGGGATGCAGCGGGTCGGACCAGGGGGCACATCCAGGCGCTGTCTAGGGCTTTTAAAGTGCCCCGTAGTTCCTGCAGGAGCGCCTTTCCCAGGGACACGCACACACAGAGGGAACCCACTCTGAGCAATGCCACCGCGCACACCTTAAAATTGTCAGCGTTCAAAAGTGGGAGCACCCAACAGCATCAGGCACCTCTCAACAGTCCCCAGATCACCCCATGTGGTGATACATAAACCCCGAGAGCTGCGGTTGGACCAGGGGTCACTTCCAGGCTCGGTGGGTCTGCACTGAAGTGGGACCAGGAGACTGCAGTAAAAAGGAGCAAAAGATCTGATTTTCCTTGTTTTCGTTTCAGCTGCCGCTGTGAGCATCTTGATGTCATGCACGTCATCTTTCTGTCTGGGGTTTTGAGGCGTATCCTAAAAGCCCTTTCAGAAATAATTAATGATGGGACCAAAAATCTCATGAATGTTCTGTTTACTTACCCGTAGCAATTACATGGGAAAGAGCAGGGCTTGGCACTGCAGCCTGAATTAGCTGGTAGACAACCCACCAAGGGGCAACACCTGCAGCCTAATGGCTCCAGGTGAATCGCCTCAGACTGCCCGGACAGGCCTGCAGGGTCACTGTAAAGAGCTGATGGAGCAAAGTGATGTGGAGCTATCGGGGTGGGGAGCTCCGTGCCAGGCTCTGAGGGGTGAACAGAAAGTGCTTCTTCCCTGGCAGGAAAGGCCCACTGCCCGTCCACGTTCTCTTTGCTGTTGTTTCAAAGGCAGAGCTGTTTCCAGCCACTCTTTTAATTCCCTCTGGCCTCTCTTTGGCTCAGGACATGTTGTGAACACCACGCAGTGGAGCAACACTGGGTTTTCCCTGATGATCCCAGGCCTTGCACCAAAGGGAGGTGTCAGGGACAGCGCCTGTTGTGTCACACTGATGAGAGCTGCAGGCCAGGGTGGCCTGGCTGCTGGGATGGGACAGAGCAACTCTTCCTCGTTGCTGTGCACTCTAGTACTAATTACAGTTCTGCAGTGCCAAAACCCTTGCCCAAAGTGCTTTTCCGGCCGCCCTGGCAGCAGTGAAACTTCTCTTCCCATGGGTGGGAGGCCTGGGCCCCGGAATGCCCTGCCAGGATTCTCAGCTGTAGTCACAGCAGGCACAGCGCAGTCAGCAGGGCCAAGGAAGGAAATTGCCTTGCTCTGGGGCACGTGCAATTCCTTGAAGACTGAGACTCAAATTCCCAGCTGACCCCGCTGACCAGTGATCTGACATGCATTCCTTTCTTTGCAGAAGATACAAGTGATGGAGGCTATGGCAGTGATGAAGATGAGCTGAGAACAGGAGGGAGGTTTGCCCCATCAGGACAAAAAGCAGGGCTGGAAGGCCTCACCAGAATAGTCCTTTGGGAGGAATTTGTTGCACAAAAGGCGAGGTTGCACTTGAGTATCTTGTGATTTCCTTTGCACCATCTGCACTCAAGTAGGAAGTAACATTTGTGGGAATTACTCGTAAATTGTCATTCGAAAATCAAGTTGTGCATAGCTGGGTTTTTCCGAAATACCTTTTTCTTTCTGGTCCATGTGCAAGCACGCTTCCTCCTCCCTTGCTTTCTAACCCGAGGAGATGAGCCCTTCCCAGCCTCCAGCGGTCACAGCCTGCAGGACACCCACCCTGGACACCCCAGGCATGGAGGAGTGTGAGGAAAGCAAAGCCCAGCCTGCACTGGCCCATTTCTCCTCTGAACAGACAGGTTAGGGCTCCTTCCAGCCCTGCAGCAAAACTGGATGTGACACTGGGGGGACAGAAGACAGCAGAGCACAATGGGGACGTCTTGGCCAAGTGGACTTTCTGCTGCTTCTGGGTTTCTGTGGGATCCTGCAGGATGAAGCACAGTTGCTCACGTGGCTGCAAGTTGATGTTAGCCTGCCCAACTTCAGCTCCTGACTGCTCTGGACTTTCGCACAGTCCAAGCATTTTTCTGTGCCTTTTGGTTCTTTTCACCTAAGAAATGGAGATCACAGCACTTCCCCGTGCCCTGCAGTTTCTGGAGGAATTGGTTGGATAACACTCATAAAAAGAGCGTCGGAAGCACCAGGAGAGAGGGGAAGGAGGACAAGATGTTTTAAGTGGTGTTGTGTCCACCTTCTTAGAAGTCAGTCATGTGGCAGCCTCAGAAACACCTGCGGTGGGCAGGGATGGTGTCTGGAATGCCGTGCTGTGAACGGGACATCACACTGCCGCGTCACACACCCTGCCCTGTGCTCAGGAGCCGGGCAGCTCTGCCATGTGCTCACAGCTTTCCTCCTCCACCAGACCTGAGCTCTGAGAGCAGGGCAGTGCCAGAGCTCCAGCTTCTGCTGCTGTCTGTACTGATGGGCTCAGAGAGGTGTCAGCCGCTCTCGAGCAGAGTTCAGCCCCCCGTGCCCACCCTGCCTGGCAGCCCCGGCTGCACTGGAGCCCTCCGTGGCACCACGCTGCAGCAGCAGCAGCAGCAGCAGCACAAACAACTCGATGCTCAGCCCGGAGGGGCTGGGGATAACATTACCGAGGTAAAATATAACAGGAAATCTTGCGAATGTCCTTTCAAAACAACGGCGAGTGAGTAATGTCATTGGGCCAGCGGTCAGGAGGGGACAGGGTCTGAAGGTACCCTGAGCTGCCAAAGGCCAGGCGTGGGACAGGGGCAGGAGCCAATGAGCGCCGGCTGGGCAGGAGCCACCCCGGCCGGGCGACCGCCCGCCCTCGCTCTCACGTTGCAGCTGCCTCTGTTTGTGGACGGCAAAATGTTGGAAGGACCGGGCAGTGAGAGGCAGCGGCAAATGGGGCTCCTCCGAGTTACAGCAACCGCAGCCGCCGGCGGGTCCCCGCCAGCCCCCAGCCTGGTGACACTCTCTGCTTGGCACTCGCATGAAACTGGGGACTGGCGCGGTGGCCGCTCCCGCTGGGGGCCGGGGAAGGGCTTTGTGCGCCGGCAGCAGCTCCGTGAGCCGCTGCTGGGTGAGCTGGGGGCAGCTGAAGGGGAAGGTGTCCCCAGGCTCCCCCGGAGCCCTCCCCGGAGCGCTCCCCATCCGTGCGGGCTGCTCGCCCGGGCCCCGCTCCCCGCGGGGCACCGCGGCTGGCAGCGCCGTGCCCAGGGTTTCGCTGAGTTTCTCTGCCTGGCTCCTTTCCACGAGCTCTGCTTTCCCTGCCCCGCAGCCCTGCTCAGTTCTGGGCTCAGCCTTATCCTTCACCTGGGATCACGAGCGCAGGGACAGAGTGCTGCTTTCCTCCGCGCTCTCTGTGCCTCATTAGCTGCGTGCACCGGGGAGCTCCTGCCTCCTCCTCCTCACCTGCTGACAGGAGGGCTCTGTTATGCTCCACGGCCAGCAAGGAGTGAAAGTCTGATGTCCTCTCTGCCACGAGCTGAGGGACTGGCTGGCCCCTGGGGCTGGAGGGGACCTAGGAAACAAAAGTGGATTTTGGTTTTGTTCAGTGGGCTCCTGGCTCTGAGATGCAGCTTGTCCAGGGAGCAGGGCTGAGCCTCTGGTAGTTCAGGGCTTGCCATTCCTGCTCCAGATTCCCTCGGCAGCACTGCGAAGTGACGTCCCACTGTGCACAAAGCCCTCAGGCAGGCACACAGGACACCACGGACACTGTGCCTGGGCTGTGGCAGAGCCCCCCGGGCCCCTCTCGGCAGTGCACCCGGCAGAGGGTCCCTCCCCACCTGTGCCACCTGCCAGGCTCCCCGCAGCTCTTTCCCTGGAGCCAGGGCTGCTGCAGCTCCGTCGGAGGAGCCTGTGGCCAGCGCTGGGGGCTGGAGGGATGCACCCGTGCAGGGGGATGCTGATGGGGCTCCAGCCTGCCCCATCCTGCAGCCTGCTCCTCTCCCAGACTGCAGCCTGGAGCGTGCTGTGGAGGTAAATCCACAGAGTCACTGCAGAAAAACCTGCGAGGAGACAGACGTGGTGGCAAAGGAGCAGGAAGGGGGTTTTGTGGATGCATTGTTGAAACAGATGGGCATTTCCCGGAGCAAGAGGCAGAGCCCAGGCAGCGGAGGGTGGGGAAGGCTCCTGCACGATGGCTCACGCTGCCCACCAGCTGTGTGGGCTGAGCAGGGGACCAGGATGCCCATTGACTCCTTATGGCACTTTCAGTGACTCATTTGTCCGCGGAAGCAGCACACCCACAGCAGCTGAAGCAGCCTGTCCTCCTCCCCGGGCTGCTCTGGCACAGCGGGGCCAGCCGGCCCCTTCTGCCTGGGGACGAGAGGCTGGCAGCAGCCCAGGGCACTCGGCTCGTCCTGTACCTCACTTCATCTGGGGGAAGGAACACGCTGTCAGAGACCTTGCGCTGCTCCTTCTGCACTGCCTGGCATCCCAGCCTGCAGCCCGAGCCTGCCCCGTGCTGTTCCAGGCTCGGTGTCCCCCGTGCTGCCCCTGGCACAGGGCACCAGCCAGCTGCGGGACCGGCGGGAGCGGCACCATCCGCCTCGTGTCCCCGTGTCCCTCTCACTCCGCCGAGCTCGGCTTTCCCACAGCTCTGGCAGCTCTCACATTGTGCTGGCAGTGTCTGTCACAGCCCATCCATGTCACCCCACTGGCCTCTCGCTGCCCCCCTGCCCCATCCCTGCCTGCCGAGCTGCCTCTGGTCCTGGTGGTGCTGCCTGGGCTCCCTTCACTGCCCATCCCTGCCCAGCAGGACAGCACCAGGAGCTGGGCTGTCTCCTGTGTCCCCACCATCCTGCTGCCAGGAGGAGTGAGGGGCCTTGGGGTGGCCAGCTGAGACCCAGGCTGGCCTCATCCTCCTCTGCTGATGGCCCCGAGCAGGGCAACTCCTCCTGCCTGTCCCTGGAGGCCGCTCAGAGTCTGAGTGCCTCTCTTCCTCTTTCTCTTAACTGCCTCATCCCAGAGACGTGCCATGATCACCAGAGCAGGTCCTGATCCTCCTGCACCAGCAGAGCTGGCCAAGGCAGTGAGCAGTGGAGGGAGACGCTTTGGATCTGCAGCACTGCTGAGCAAGGACTTGCTGTTCCCCAAGCAGCTGTTGCTGGCAGGGATGTCCACGGGCATCTCCTGGCTCGTGACTCCCAGCCTGCCAGGCTGGCTCTGTCTGTCCCTGGGCCTCCATCTCACAGTACCCCTCCTCCCTTGTCACCAGCTCCCCTCTGGGCATCCCCTGCAGTGACTGGCCACCACTGTCCCCAGCTGTGCTCAGCTCCTGGCAGTCCCTGAGCACAGACACTGCTGTCAGAGCAGAAACCCCTCTGCAGGTGTTCCCCCCTTGCCAGGCTGGCAAGCAGAGCCATCCTCAACACTTTGGGGAGTTGGGGGCCGGGGCCTGACTGGTGAGGGGTGGGCAGCAGGCACTGGTGCATCTCCCAGCCCTGTGCAGCCACTGCTCTGCTGCTCCTCAGCGCCTCAGCACTGTCTCCCTGAGCAGGAGACACTTCAGCTCCAGCCGGTGCTATAAATAAAACCACATTCTTTTATCCCGCCAAATAGGTTCTCATTGATTTTACCTATTCCTCCTCCTCCCCCCGAATCCCTTTGGAATGTGGAGTCAGCTGTGGAGGAGCCTGGGGAGCCGCCAGCCCGGCTGGGGAAATGCCACCCCCTGCAGCCCCTCTTCCTGGGAATAGCTGCTCTCCCCTGGCTCTCGCTCTGAGCAGCGGCACCGCTGGAGGAGAGCAAACGAAGCTCCCTGGTGGAAGTTTGCCGGCTAATTATTTATTAATGCCCTGACAGTGCAATCGCCAGCAGCCAGGCAGCCCCTGAGCCCAGGAGGAGGAGGAGGAGGATGGAGAGCTCTGCTGGTGGGGCTTTCTTGCCGAGGAGCTCGGGGTGAGCTGACACCGCTTCAGCGTCTGGCTGCTTTGGTCACCCATGGCTGAGGTAAAGGGAGCCCATCCCAGAGACCCTGGGAAGTGCTGAGGGCTGGTCCCAGGGTGGCCCTCAGTCCCTTGTGGGTGATGGCAGCTGTGGGGCTCAGCCCCCTCCAGAACAAGCAGTGTTTGGATGCTGACTTGCTGCAAGCAGCTCTTCTGCACACAGGAGCTCCCCGTGCAGGGATAGCAACAGAAATAATGCAGCAAATCACAGCTCGCACAGCCTCCCTAGCACTTGAAAGCATCTCGAGAGCTTAAAAAGCTGCAAGATGCTCTCATTCCCATCCTCTCCCTGCTCCTGTGCTTAGAGGACGGGGGAGCATCAATTTCCCCGGCAACGGGGCCCGGCTGGGCTGGGCGGGCGCTGCCCGCACGGTGCGGGAGCGGGGCAGCCTCGTGCTGCCCGAGCGGGGCTCGGCTGACTCATCGCCATGCAGTATGCAATCACCACGGCGAGAGCAGGCCCCTGCTGTTCCGCACAGGTATCTGTGTCAGCCAGGGCTATTTCCAGCTCTCCCCGCACTCCCGGCTCCGGCGAGAGGTAAGAACGCAGCCGCCTCGCTCCTCCGCCTGCCGCAGGGACGGGCACGAGTTTCCCGGGAGCGGCGAGCTAGGGGGGCTGGAGACGGCATCCCGAGAGCCCGAACTGCACAACTGGGGGAGGAGAGAGTGCTGTGCCATTCGCTGCCCACGCGTTCCGTGGTGCTGGGGGCGCAGGCTCCGGCTGGGAGCGTTCCGGGGCGCTGGGACACCGGCAGGCAGGATTGAGGGCCGGTGTTATTATCAGTGCTGGTGGCGATGAAAAGGAGCAGCAGGGATGGGATAAAGCACAGTTTGAGGAATGCTCCGACCGGGAAAGGCAGGGAGGGGAGGGACCGGGATAACGGGAGTGCGGCAGTGAGCGGCAGCGCCTTTCCCTGACGGAGCAGATAACCGGGAGCTCCGCGGGCCAGCGGCTCTGCCTCCCCACCTGACATCGAGGGCCTGCCATTCCCCAGCAAGCTGCTGAGCCAGACTGCGCTCAGAGAGTGGGATTTTTGGATTCCCAAAATGTTTGCCTGAGATTTCGCTCACTGCTTTTCCCGCTGGTTGCCTGAGCTGGAAGCAGGGAAAGCCTCGAGTGTTGGGCACATCTTGGACAAGGACGGAGCCCTCCAGCCACAAGCCTCGATCACGGCAGGGGTTTTACAGCCAGGGCTGTCCCAGCAGGGCAGGAGCTGCAGCCCTGTCCCCATGGCCGTGAGCAGAGGCAGCTGTGCCCTCACACCAGTGCTCGGAGTGGGAAGGACTGGTGTCCCTCCCTGGGAAGCCTGGGTGGGATGAGTCCGCCCAGGGGGAGCAGGCCCAGCCTTGCACAGCCTTTGGGGGTTTTCCCGAGGTGCTGGAGGTTTGCCCACCTTCACCTGGAGGGTGTGATATGGGAGGAGCCTCCACATGTGATGCAGATGTGCCTGGCGTGGGTCTGCCCGGGGTGGTGACATGATGGATGTGTGACATTCCTGGAGCCCCAGGGTGCAGGCTGTGTGTCAGGGGACATTCTGTGTCCATTCTCACTGCCCCGAGCATGAGCTGTGCTCCTCACCCAGCTAGGCTCGAATGGCCAGGCCTGCTGGGGGCAGATGTGGGAGATAATGGAAAAAAGAAGGGATGGAAACACCCAAAGGGATGGGAGGGCTCTGTGCCTCAACATCCCTTTGGCCTTTGCCTGATCTCTGCCCACCAAAGTCCGGCCTGGGACAGGGTGTGGCCACAGCCAGACCCGTGCCCCTGCTCCAGGTGCCAGGCTGAGAACTGAGAACGGCACCCAGCACCTTTGTCCTTCCCACAGCCGTCAGCACAGCCCTCAGCCCGGGAGAGCTGCTACAGTATTTCACTGGAAAAATCACATTAATCATCCTCAGCACCGCCTCCCCGGCCTTTGTCACAGTTTGGTGCCCCAGCACCAGCTTTAAAAGCATTATTTATTTTTAATAAAAGCTGATCTAAAGAGCAGCGTTGGCGGGATGATAAAAATAAAAATGCAGTGGTTGTCACAACTGTCAGCATCCCTGGGAACGGGGTCTGGCAGTGCCCGGCTGCCTTTCCCTCCAGCCTGAGTGGCTGCACAGGAAGGGAGGAAGCAGCCAGCCCCTAGGCCAGGAAAGCAGCTCCTGCTCCTTGTTTTAATACACAGGTGCACTTCTCCAGTGTATTTGTAATTTTCTAAACGTTTAGTAACTTTAATTTCATTTACTGCATGAATAAATGAGCAAATAGGACATATACAAATGTGGGGAAGTAAATTAGCTTAAGTCCCTTCATTAAAAGAACTATGTGTTATTAAAACATCCGTGTTGCAATGTGCTGATATCGCATTAGCAACAGGAATAAGAAATCCTGTTTATCCCTAGGAAACTAGATTTTCAGGGCATGGATCTGGCAGCGTGCACCAGGGCTGAGGCTGTAAACCACAGTGCCTGGCAGCATCTCCATTTCCCCAGGGAGCCCTGGAGAGTCACGGGGCAGCATTCCACGTCCCAGCTTCATCCCCAGGCTGTCCCTGGAACAGTCTGCCTGCACTGCCCAGCCCCAGGGCTGTGTGCATCAGGCAGGGGGAGAGGGAAGCGTGCAGAAATTGTGCAGGAAGGATGCAGAAATTGTGCAGGAATTGTGCAGGAAGGATGCAGGAAGCACAACTCACTCACTTCCTGACCAGCTCTTCCCTTTCCATCACTTTTCCTTCTGGCAAAGGGAACCAAGCTTGACTGGAGGCCCTGGGAAGAGCCCACCCCAGCTCCTGCCCATCCCTGCTCTGGCCAGCCTCGCAGGTTTCCCTGCAGAGCAGGGTCAGGGAGCTGCACCAGGGCTCCTCCTCGAGCTCAGGTTTCTCCCTGGCTCTTCCCAAGGAGCTCCAAGCGCAGAGCCCCGTGAGCAGCCGGGTTTGAATGCTGCCTGGCCGAGGCAGAGCACAGCCGGGGCTGGGACTGAACAAAACCAGCATTCACGGGCGGTCATTTAAATTCCCAGCAGCTGTTCCCTCCCAGCACACTCAGGTCTGCCCTCCTTTGCTGTCCTCAGGCACTTCAGGGACGTTTTCCTGGGTGCCAGGGGAACAAGCTCACCCATAACCAGCATCCTTCTTCCTCCTGCTCCTGCCTGATGAAAACAAGCCCTGGTGGGGCGGCACTGCCTGGTTCAGCGGGTCATTCAGAGCCAGCTCCTCCCTGGCAGGACAGCCCAGGGTCACCGGCACCCCCAGCCCCTGTCCCTCCTGTCGCACAGCCGCCTCCCTGGCTCCAGCTCATCCCCATTTCCTCCTGGTGCTGCCTGAGCCCCTGAGGCCGGGCCAGGCTGTGGGGGCGGCTGCCCAGCGTGTCTCCAACACCTCCCCACAGGGCTGCGGGGGGAGAGCTCCCGGGACACCGGGAGAGCCCCCGGGACACCGGCAGAGCCCTCGGAATGGGGCTGCGGGCCAGCAGCCCGAGCTGGAGCCGAGCGCCGCCCCAAGCGCGGCTCACACGAGGAAGAAATTGCTCGGGCACATGTTTTGGTGTGGTTGGGCTTAACCCCAGCCCTGCCTTGCCGCGGGGCAGGCAGGGGCACGCCGGGCACGGCAGCAGGAGCCGGCACACTGCGGCTCCTGGCAGCTGCTCGCTCGCTCGCGGAGCCGGGGCTCAAACGCTGCCGGCAGCCCCAGCGCGGCTGCGAGCACAAAGGAGTTTGGTGGCCTCAATTTAATTCCCGTTTGGACACGGTGGAAAAAATATATAAAAAGAGGGAGAAGGAGAGCAGAATCCCGGATCGGCGCTGGGATGGGGACGGGGAGCTGCAGACGCGTGGGAGGCACGGGGTGCCAGGGGTGAGCCCTGGGGAGAAGGGGGCTGTGCTGGCAGCAGGGATGGGGTCACAGGACAGCACAGGGGGTGTCACTCCCACCGGATGTGCCCAGTTCACGTAGCTGGAGGCACAGAGTGAGGGTGCACCAAGCACGGAGCTCCCCCATCCCGGGAAATGCACGGACTGCAGGGACAGTGCCCCTCTGTCCCTCCTCTCCCCGGCCAGGCTGTCCCCGGGGCTGGAGCAGACCCAGCCAAGGCAGGGCTGGCAGAGGGAAGGTGCCACTTCGAGCCCTCAGGAGCCAGGGCTCCGATTTCAAAAAATAAAGTGAGGTTTTCATCTGTATTTGCTTAGCGAGGTAATGACTTTATTTCTCATTTGATGCTCTTGTCCCTGATGACTCAGGCACGGGAAGGGAGAGCTGATAAGAGCGAGGAGGCCTGGCCAGAGGGATGCTGGTGGCTGCTCTGTGCCTGGCATTCCCCACCTGGATCCCTTCCAGGGGATTCCAGAAATGCTGTCCGCGCTGGGAGCTGGGCTGTGGGCACGGGCAGGGCAGCAGCTCGAGGAGCTGAAAGCAGCAGCAGGCAGCCCTGATAAGAGCTGGGCTCTGCCCCGTTATGGCTGTGGGGAAGGCACCAAGAGGAGCACGAGGGATTCCATACTTGGTGTGAGGTGCCTGGATCACGCTGTACCTCTGGCCTCCTCCTCTTCGGGAGGAACAAACCTCTCTGGTGGGGAGGGGAGGAGAGGAGATATTCCCCTTCCCTGGCATCCCTCTGTGCCCACCCCATGCCCCTGGGTGACTGCTGAGGCCTGGTAGGCAGCAGGGAGGATCTAATCACTCCCAGAGCAGCCCAGCTCCGTTTCTCCATCACAAGAAACAAACTGCTGTGTTTTTCCTGAAGTAACTGCTCTAGATTGGGAGGACAATCCCAGCCCCACTGCGCCCACTTCCCCCCAGCCTGAACAAGAAGCTGGGCAAAAGACACATTTTCTCTGCTGAGGAGGAGGGTTCTCCTCTCCCCCATCACTTGTTCCAAGTTTGCCAGTCCCACAGAGACATGAGCAGAGCTCTGTGCAGCTGGAGGGTTAACATCTCAGCTCTTCCAAATAAATAGAAAATGACCCAGTTTCTTTATTTTTCTTTTTTTCCCAAAGTCCAAACACCCAAAAAATGGGATGGTAAGTGGAAGCCACAAATAGACTTCATGTATCCTGGCAGAGCTGGGAGATGAAAGCAGAAAAAACAGCTCCTGCCTCCCCTGCTCAGACCTGGGAATGGTGCAGCACATCTTGCCAGGGGTTAGTTTCCCTGGATCGACAAAGCAGGAGGGGTTTTGAGTCTGACCCCAGCTCAAATCCTCATCCCTGGGGGGCCAGGCTCTTCCCAAGCTCTCCCCAGTGCTGCTCCCATCTGCCTTGTTCCGAGCACTAAGGTGAGTGGCAGAACGTGCCCAGCCTTCAACTATTCCTATCACGTCCCATCTGGAGACAGAAATCTGCCTGCTGGCTTTACAATTAAAATTGAAATGATTTGATTATGGGGCTTCATTAGCAAAAACAAACACCAGGCAGGCTGCCTCCCTCTCCCCCCTCATCCCCGCCCAGCCCTTCCTCCCTGGGGCTGTTTTAGGTAAATCCCAGCCGGGATGCGGTCGGGCTCACAAAAGAGTTCGTGTCTGCAGCTTGTAGCTCCCGTCGGGAGCAGCCTGCAAGAGGCGGATTTCAGACCCACACATCTCCTCCTTAGGGCAGAGGTGAAGGAACAGCCCCGACGGCTCCATGGGCTGCGTGGAGTGCCCGACACAGCGGGGAGAGGAGCAGGATGCTTTCCAGCCCCTCTGGATGCTTGTAGACCTTACCGAGGGGTTCCCCAGCTCTCGGGAATCCTGGCTGGGCTCCATTCCGTGAGTCTTTGCAGTGGGGGCGTTTGCACCCCTGCACCAACCTGGCCTTGCCTTGCTCACTCCGTTTTCCTTCCCTGCAGCTGGAGCATCCCAAGGGAAGGGCTGAGCAGGCTCGGAGCAGGCACAGAGCAGGCTCGGAGCAGGCTGCCCGTGGTGTGTGCAGATGCTCCAGTCCCTAAAGCATTGGCAGCTCTGGGGGAAGCGTTCAATGAACACTTGGGGCGTTGGGAACAGGCCGTGCAGGCTGGGAGAGGAGGAATGCCAATGAAGGAGGGCTCGGGAATGCTGCTGGGTGAGGGTGCACTCCCAGGGACTGGTTTTCTCCGGTGAAGGGGAAAGGTTTCACATGGACAGAGAGTAGGGTTGGGTTCTAGGAAAAACTCAAAGTTATTTGGAAAAAACTGAAGTGTCACCAAGCCAGTGGCACTAACAGCATTTCTGTCCTACCCTGGCTTGCCTTGTGGGCTAAATCTTTAACCTGATCAAGGGTTTAACTTTATCAGTACCTGGAAAAACGTGGCACCACTTCCCTGGGGCAAAGTATCTTGAGCTCTGCAGAAATCCCTTTTCCTGGGCCGCACTCAGCAGCTGCTTTGGCGTGGGGACCCGTGGGACCCTCTGGAGCAGGGAGCACCCTGTGCCCCATGCCAGACCTGGGCTCCCAGCTGCTTTTCCCTCCAAAATCCCATTTGCACAGCCCCGAGGAGCTGGCCCTTCCCCTGGCAGGGTGTACCTGGTCATGGATTGCCCTCCTGGTGGGCAGTGCAGGAGGGAAGCCACCACCCGAGCAGAGGATTGTGTCCCCTCAGGGGAGCCCCCCCAAAATCCCCCTGCCAGCCCCACCAGCTCCCCAGCCCTGGAAAACCTTGCACATCCCCTGCCCAGAGCAGGGTGATTGATTATTGTTGTTAGAGGCGGAGAACACTTTCTGTGCACAGCCAGGTGGCTCAGGAGCAATTCGTCACCCACCCGCGAGGGGGGCCGGGCTGTCCCTCTGTCCCTGCCGAGGTGGGAGCTCTCTGCAGCCTCGGGAGGGTCCGAGGCGGCTCCGGGCACGGCCGGACGGAGCCTCGTGTGATGGGCACGGCCGCAGGGCAGGGCTCCCACCTGAGCTCATCCCTGTGCCCCCGGGGCATCCCGAGGGATAAGGAGGGGGGACGGCAGCCCCTAGCCCCACGGCAGGGATCCATCCCAGCCCCACGGCAGGGATCCATTCCATCCCCATAGCAGGGATCCATCCCATCCCCACAGCCGGGATCCATCCCATCCCCACAGCAGGGATCCATTCCCACAGCNAGTCCCACGGCAGGGATCCATCCCCACTCCCACAGCAGGGATCCACCCCCACAGCAGGGATCCATTCCAGTCCCACGGCAGGGATCCATCCCCACTCCCACAGCAGGGATCCACCCCCACAGCAGGGATCCATTCCAGTCCCACGGCAGGGATCCATCCCCACTCCCACAGCAGGGATCCACCCCCACAGCAGGGATCCATTCCAGTCCCACGGCAGGGATCCATCCCCACTCCCACGGCAGGAATCCAGTCCCACAGCAGGAATCCCCATCCCGGCGATGCCCCCGCACAGCGGAGGGGCTGAGAGGCGGGGAGGGGACGCTGGGGAGCACCCGCAGCCCCCGGCTCAGGGTCCTGGGGGCAGCGCCAGGCGCGGCTGTGCCAGCCCAGCCCGGGGCTCAGCTGGCAGCGCCACCGCAGGGACACGGCGCAGCCGGTGCGGGCGGCGGGGGGGCCGTAATGACGGTCCAGCTCAGCAAAGGTAGCGGAGCATGAAAGCAATTTCACACTTTATTAGACAATTCAGGTGCCAGCTGCACCAGCCTGGAGCGAGCGCTGCTGCTCACGGCTCCCTCCTGCTCCGCAGCCCCGGGCTCGCTCTCCGTGGGGCTCAGCCCTTCCTCGGGCCATGCTGGTCCCGGCTGGCACAGGAGGGGCCAGCGAGGGCGGCCGGGGGCGAGGGCTGCTCCTCGTGGGCCGCCATGGGCAGGTGGCAGGGAACAGGGCAGCACAGCTCAGCCTGGCAGCGTGGGGAACTCGAGCTCCGTGCCTAACTCGGGCTGGCTGTGCCCTTCAGCCCAGGGCAGCCACCCTGCTCCTCCTGGCTCCCCCCTCCGAGCCTTTTTGCTCTCTCCTTTTCTACACCCCGTGGTGAGGGGATGGGGGCCTGGGCTTGTGGCAGCTGCTTTTTCTCACACCTCCCCGTCCCCGGGGTGCCCCAGCAGGGCCGATGGGCACACGGACACCTGGGCACGCAGCCGTCCTCCTGCCACCCCGGGATCTCACCTGGGATGCGTTTCGTGGCCCCGCCGTGTCCGCAGGGAGCGGCAGGCACGCAGAGCAGAGCCGGAGCCGCCCCGTCCTGCTCCCGGCACGTGGCCGGGCTGGCACCCGCGCCCTGGGGACACGGCCGTGCGCTGTCGCACCCCGCGGGTGGACAATATCCAAATGCCTGCACGTCCAGGATATGAATCAGCCCGGACAGGAGCGCAGCGGCCGCCCCGGGACAAGCGGAGCTGCCCCGGAGGCTGCCCGGGCAGCCAGGCAGCGCCGCTGCCGAATTCCGTGCGGGCCGGCGGGCGGGTCGCAGGCAGCGGCGGCGCCTGGCCCTGCCGCCAGCTCCAGATCAGCCCCGGGCGCGGCAAGCCCCTGGCCTGGCCTTCATTTCCCTGTTTGCACGGCTCTGCTTCCCCGGTGCCAAGCCATGGCACGGTGGCAGCGGGCCAGGGCCGTGCCTAACCTTGACCTGGGCTCCTGGAGAGCAGCCGGCCCTGCCCAGCTGTCCCCCCGTGCCCCAGGCACAGGCATGTTCCACCGGGCCAGCCAGAGCATTCCTCCGGGGAGAGCCTGTCCTTGACAGGCTATTTAAAGGCACGCTTGTGCCCTTTATCTCCCCTCATGTTTAGGCTGGAGGAGCCCCGTGCCCTCCCGTGACTCCCAGAGGGCACTCCCAGGCTCAGGGCAGCAGCAGCAGCGCCGTGAGTTCGGGTGAATTCGTGGGAGAAGGGAGGGATGCAGGCACCCACGTCCTGCAGCCAAGCAGCAGGCCCTGTCCTGGGGACAGACCCCTGGGAAAAGTCCCCTGGCCATCGGGGCTGGCAGCAGGACTGGGGGGAGCTGCAGAGCCCAGCTCACCCCTGGAACCCACAGGCTGGAACTTCAACTCACTGCCCTCTTCCTGCTGGATGTCCAGGCCAGCCCTGACCAGCCCAGATTTCCTTCCAGAGGGAAGATCGGGGCCCAGGCAGCAGCGGGCTCAGCACTCCTTGTGCCACTGTCACCTTTCAGCCTCTGAAGGGTCTCAGGCACCCGAGGGCTGTGGAGCAGGAGCTGCCCGACTGCAGCCATGGCCTGGCACAGGGCTCACTGCCCATGCACCCCACTGAGCTGGCAGGAAGGTGACTCGGGAGGGAAACCCGACCTGGTGGGATTTGATTAGGGATGGAAAAATCCAGAGAGGCTGTCTGCAGGGAGCTGGAGGGGTGAGCCCTGTGGCTGCAGAGCCTGGCCTGGATGGGCAAGCACAGGCACATGGCCCCTGCTCAATGGCCCTTGTCCCCCAGCCTACTCATTTTCCCTTGCTGAGGAGCCCATCAGCCTTTCCCCAGGCTGGGAGCATCCCCAGGACGTGTCCCCAGCTCTGGCACTGCTGTCCCCTCCCAGGTTTTGTGTAGGTGAGCATTTCCTCGGGCCTTTCAATGGCACCTGGGCAGAGGTGGCTGCCCCCAGCCACCCCACAGCTGTGGGTAAAAGGAGGGTGAGCCCCACTCAGCCTCAAACCTGACCCCAGCCTCACAGGTGGGACACACAGGGCAGTGCCTGGGGCTGTCCCCACATGCCTGGCCCCTGCTCAGGGTTGGCTGAGGACGTGCCAGCCCTGCCCCGCTGCCCAGCCCGCAGCCAGGGCCGCTCCGGGGAGCCCGCGGGGAGCCCGTGGGTGGCCGGGCGTGCTGCTGGCCCCGGGCAGGGCAGGGCAGGGCAGGGGGCAGGGCCGGGCGTGCCAGCGCTCGCTGGCCGGCACGGGCACCTTTGATGCGGGCAGTGCCAGGAGCCCCGGGCAGCCGAGGCGACGCCAGCCGGGTGCTCCACGGGCCTCGGCGGGTCAGGGATGGGCAGCGTGCGGTGCCAGTCCCGGGGGGCTCCTGAAGTCCCCTCTGGCACCAGGCAGAGCTGCCGTGGGCACGGCTGCCCCCCTCAGCCCCATCAACATCTCCTGACAGTGCAACCACGGGGAAACTGAGGCATGGGTACCTCGGGAATGGTGGGAGGGGGCTGTCTCCATTCTCAAACCGAGCCTTAGGTCAGGACCAACACGGACTGATTCTCCCAAAAACCTCTTCCATGGGACCTGTGTCAACCCGCCGGGGATCTGTGCGGGTCGCAGGGGGACGGGGAGCCCCGGGAGTGGCGATCTCCGCCCCCCGCGCGGCGCGGAGCCCCCGGGCTGTGCCCCCGCCCTCCCGCACCAGCGCTCCCAGTACGAGCCGGGCACTGGGAGCTGGTGCGGGGCGCCCTCTGGCGGCCGCAGCCAGCGCTGCCACAGGTGCGCAGTGCCCAAGGGCTCAGGTACTCGGGTGCCCAGGTAGCCAAATCCTCAAGTGCCCAAATAGCCAAATCCTCAAGTGCCCAAATAGCCAAATCCTCAAGTACTCAGGTGCCCAGTACCCATCTGCCCAGTGCCCAAGTGCCCAGGTGTCCAAGTGCCCCATGCCCTCTGCAGTGCTGCACCTTTGCTGCCCAATTCTGCTCTAACCAGGGACAACGCTGCCTCATCACCCCAGGACACATTTGTCACTTGCAGAGATTTCAGCAAATCCCTGGATAACTGCAGCCACCTGCCCTCACTCCCTGGTGCTGCTTTGCTTTGTGCCAACGCACACACGGGACCTGGCACCCTCACACCTCCTGTCAAAAGGTGCCTCCCCAGTGCCATCCTCGTGCCCGTGTCCCTGGGCCATGTCCCCCAGGTGCCACCCACCACCTTCCCAGCCGGGGCTGCCTCCCTCCAGCATCTCCTGTGAGGTGTCCTCGGGTGCCAAGCTGGCTGCTCCCATCCTTGCCCTTGCTGGGGCTGGCCACGCTCACACGGGCAAGCTCCAGCCCGCGGGGTCCTGCACGGGGACGGTCACCAGGTAGCTGGATGGCACGTAGCCCCTCTGGCCATTCACCTCCACCAGGCTCCACTCCGTGCTCCCCTTCTTGTCGTGGGGCTCCAGCAGCACCACGGGCTGCCCCGCCTGCAGGCTCACCTCCTGCGGGCTCCTGGCTGCGAAGGAGAAGCCGGCGACCACCTGTGGGAGGCAGGCAAGGAAGAAGGGAGGGAGGGAGGAAGACCTTGCTGGAGCTGGGAGTCGAGAAGGAAGGACGTGGCAATTCCGAGAAGGCAGCACAGCACTGCCACGGATGGAGGGACTGGGGACCCAGCAAGGACAGCTCTCTTGCCCTGTCCACCCCAGTCCCAGCAAGGAGGACACCTGGAAAAGCAGGTCCACCTTCCCACCCACACCAGGACTAGCAGGGAGCTGGTGGGGTTGCTAGAAATGGCCTCGGGGATGTCCCCCACTCTCACCTGGAATGCTGGGGTGAAGGTGGCCACCTGTGGTCTGGGAGCTTCAGGGGATGCATAGGAATGTCTCCTTCTCTCTGTGCCACTGTCCAGGGCCAGCAGCTGCACCCCAGGCTGCTGCACTTGCACCGGGCTATAGGGCCGGAGTTTGGCAGCAGGAACAAACCCTCGGGGACCTGCAGGACACGGACACACACGGGTCATGGGGCCCTGCTGCCTGGCACGTGCAGGACTGGCTGGAGGAGACAGGAATGACAATTCCTGACGTGGCAAAGCAGCCCTGCTCAAACTAGTCCATCACTAGGGGATATCCAGGAGAAATCCCCGGCAAAAAAGGAATTTCAAATGTTTCTGTGTGCATAGATTCTCCTTTCCCAGCCATGAGACTTCCCCATGGGAATCAGTCAGGACACCTGAACCCGACAGCTGATGGCAAAGCTCAGGTGGCCTTGGGCTGAGCACAGCCTGGAAGGGAGCAGGCCACGGCCTGCTGTTTCATCCAGGACAAGGAAACGATTCAGGTGAATCTGGCCCCGGTGCCAAGGTGAGGAGAGGCTGCCCACAGTGCCCACAGTACCTCCAGCATCCACCAGCCACCTGCTGGTGTTCCCCTTGGTGTCAGCACTCTGCAGCAGAGCCACGATCTGTCCCCTCAGCAAGGTCAGGTCCAAGTCTCTGCTGCCACTGATGTTGCTGGTCACTTGGTAAAGCTTGTCTGGGCCGTGCTTGCTCACCAGGGAAAGGACCTTCCTCTCCTCAGCAGGGGTCAGGGGCTGGTGGGGAGCACGAGACACAGGAGCATTCCATGAGACCCTCAGGGAACTGAGGACCCCCAGGTACAGCTGCTCTCCTTTCTGCAGGATCACATCCCAGGGACAGGTTAAGAGCAGAAACTCCTTCACACTCCCTGCTCCAGCCCCAGGTTTGGAGATGAGTGTCCAGAACCAGCAGGGCTGAGCTGTTCCATCCCTGGTTATCCCCAGCCAGCTGCTCTCAGGGGCTTGGGAGAATATTGTGGCAACCCCCTGGGCCCTGTTCTGAGCCACCTCCCCACCAAGGGGATTTGCTGCACTGGGAAGCCACAGTCCAATCTCTCTCTCTGTACCCAGCTGGCCTAAGCCTGCCCTGCCCAGCCCCTACCTGTGTGCCAGGGCTCGGTGTGACAGTCTCAAAGGCCTGGCAGAAGGCACGCAGCTGAGCACCCGACTGCTGCAGGCTGTCCTCCACCACCTCCCAGAAGCTGGGCAGGGCCATGTGGCCATGGGGCAGCTGTGGAGACAGGCTGGCATCAGGGAGAGCCCTGAGAGAGGAAGAGCTCCGGGTAGGGGCGGAAGGGAAGCAGGAGGAAGAAAAGGGGTGAGAAAGCAAGGGACCAAACCTGGTCACTAAATTCACCCTGCACAGGGATCAAAGGAGCTCCTCTCTGGCTTTGAGCTGCACCTTGTTCTCCTGGTCCTGGCTCAGACCAGGGCTGTGCTCCACCCCAGGGCTTCTGAGAGCCCTCGCTGCCCGTGTTTACAAACATCAGGCTCAGAGCCCTGAGCAGTGAGGAGCTTTCGGGGACATCTGCCAGGGGATGGGGCTGGGGGAGGCTGCTCCCTAGCCCAGGAGCTGCCTTTCTCCTCCCTGCCTTCCTGGCACAGGGCTCTCAGAGCTGCGAGTTCACTCCGATCTCTCAGACAGCAGCACATCAATAAATTACCAGTAGCACACAAACAGAAAGCAGGACAGTTTCTGAGAATGCAGAAGAGAAAATCTGCCTTTCCCCAGGCAGGAAGCAAGGGAGATCCTCACAAATGCTCCACAGGGAGCTGTGTGTCTGCACAGGCAGGTGGGCCACAGCAAACCTTCAGTGCCCTGATGTCTGAGAGCTCTCCCAAACCTGGAGAAGGCAGTTCTAGCTCAGCTCACGTGCCTGAGGGCTCCCACTCACCTGCTCCAGCTCCTTTTCTGCCTGGTGCAGGACCTGGGCAGCCAAGTCCAACTGCAGGGCGCTGAAGGAGCGCAGGATCTGCCCCAGGAGCTGCACGGCCACCTGGTTGAACTGGGGCAGCTCGGCCACCAGCAGGTCATTGATGGCCAGGTAGGTGTTCATGGCTGCCTCCTCGTCGTAGCTCACGCTGCCCATCTCGCTCTTCCTCTCCTGGATCTCCTCGTAGTCCAGCAGCTTGTCCAGGCGCTTCTTGACCAGCTGCTGGGGCCCCTCCAGCATGTCTGAGAGGCTGCAGAGGGGCTGCCACACCAGCCTGTCCACACGCTGCTTCTGGGAGGTGAGAGAACCCCAATTTCCACCTGAGCCCCCAGACAGGAGCAGCTGCCAGCACAGGGACAGGGGGGAAGAGCCCTGGGGATCTGTGCAGGGGCTCGTGTGGAGTGGGGAGCACCTGGGACACCTTTCCCTGAGGGCACACGGGATGCCAACCAACACAATTCCAAACTTGTGCTCCATGGAAACAGCTGGGCAGGACCCTGAACGGCTCAGAGCAGTCTCAGCTGAGTGTCTGCCCACACCCCTGCCCAGAGCCCCTTTAAGTGCCCTCTGCCCCTGCCTTGGGGTGTTCTGGGCTCCTCCCCATCCCCCTGGAGCCACATCAGGCACACACTGCAGCTCATCCCAGCCCTGGCCGGGCTCAGGAGCTGTGCTCTGGCTGTGTCTCTGTCGCTGCCCTCCCTTCTTCCCTGGGGCTGCTCCCTCCCTCCGTGTGCCAGGGACTGCAGACGGATCCTGTTACTTGCTGCTGGCTCTGCCTGCTGAGCTGGGCTCTGGGGGACTGTGAGGACACCGGGGTGCCCTCAGCTCCTGGCTGCCAGCCCCCACTGTGCCCTGGCAGAAGGTGGGAGAGCTGCAGGAGATGTGCGGGGCAGGAGCACTCACAAACTCGGGGAAAACGGAGCTCTGGAGCAGCTCGGAGAGGCGGCGATGCTGCTGGGCAGGTCCCTGCTCCATCTGCAGGTCACACTGGTGTGGGGCGGGCAGCAGGAACGCCTGCAAGGGAGGAAGCAGCACACTCCTTTACCTCCTTCCCAATAATCCTGTGTGGGCAGCCCTCGTCAGTCTTTCCCTGCGAGTTCTTTCCAGCCCAGGAACTGCTGCTGAACCCGCGGCCGCTTCCCGAGGCTTTCCTGATAATGCTGTGTCTGGGGATTGCGTGTTCTGCCAGCGCTCAGATTTTCATTTTCCTCAGATGCCCCAAGGGATTTCCATGAGAAAATCGTAGCAGCTGCTGACCCAGGTGATTTCAGAAGGGCAATTTGTTGTCAGGACTGATCTGGGGACATTTCTGCCTTATACACATTATTAAAGCAAGAATTCCCAGGCTGAACAACACCCGGCCTTTTCAATCATTTAAGACCTTGAAATAATGATAAGTTTAAGGACAGATTATTCTCAAATGACACCAGCTCAGACAGTGTTGTCAAAGCCTCAGCTTTGGTTTAAACTCCCCTGGACCTGAGCAATCCTTGGATGTTGTGCAACTCCCTGACACAGCAGCTCAGCTGCAAATCCCTGAACATCCCCAACAGCTCCTGGTTTCCACAGGGCTTGAAAGCATTCCACAATCCCGAGGAACAGCTCCTGAGGGGATGGGGCCAGTGGTCAAGGTGTTACCTCTAAGTGGCCCAGGTAGGATGCCATGTTCTCCTTCAGTGTGGCCACACTGGATGCCACACACTGGAACTTCTCTTCCAGGTCATCATACTCCTTGTCTTCAGTCTGTAAGGAAAGAGGCAGCTTGTCATCAGCACAGGCAGGGCTGATGCCCATCATTGGGAGCTGAAACAGCAACCTGGCACCTGCCTGGAGCTCACAGGGCTGGGACAGGCCGGGCAGACCCTGGGGGCTCCTGAATCTGCAAAGGGATCAAAACATGGGTGCAGGCAGCAACAAGGCTCTTGGTGTGATTGTGGTGCTGGGGAACACTGGGGTGTCTTTCCTTTTGCTGGGGGGCCCAAGGGTCCTGCAGGCCCTTTGAGGGCCAAAGTGCTGCCCTGCAATGCCCTGGGGTGGGGAGTGAGGCGTGTCCCTGCATCCCTGCTATCCCACTGGTCCTTGGGATGACGGAGGCAGCATCAGCCACCCCACCCCACGCTGGCCCTGCGCTCCCCATTCTGCTATTGAGGCACTTCAGGAGCAGCAAAATGCCCCAGAAACGATGCAAGGAGGGGCAGCAGGTGCCCGGGGTGCAGGTGAGGGCTGCCCACCTTGGCCACGATGCCGGCCTCGTGCATGAGGAGCCGGCTGAGGCGCGTGGTTTTCTTGGCGATGGAGTGCGTGTTGAGGCGCGCCAGGCGGTCCCGCAGCGTCAGGTGCTCGGCCTTGTTGTACTTGGTTGCTGCCTCGGGTGGGAGGACACAAAATAGGGGGGAAAAAAGATCAGAAGAGGAGACTTCATGGCTGAGCAGGCAGTGAAGGTGAGCAGCACAGGGGCTGATCAACAGGATAAGCACAAGCCACATCAAAGAAGGAAAGAACTAGGAAAACCAAAAAGAAAAGTGAGCTCCCATCTATGGGGAGCCTGATTTCTCCTATCCCAAGGGCATGACTGTCATTCCCTGTTCCCCAGCCCCAGGAATGTGGACAGACTGGTTCTGTCCTCAGCCCCTCCACACCACCCTGCTCCTGCAGCCTTCGGGTCTTGCCCAGAGTGGCACTTTCAGAACCAGAGCAGTTCCAGGAGCTGCCTGCACAGTCTGCAGCTGCACCAGGCAGGATTAAGTGGAGGGCAGGAGAGCTTTGAATTGATTTAAGTGGGAATTAGTGCCCAGGAGACCACTGGGGTTGGGCTGGGTGCTGTGCCCCCCTCCTGCACCAAGCCCCTGGCCACTCACCCACTTCCCGGCGCCGTTTGTACTCGTTGATGTTGGCATTGACCTGGGCCATGGCACGAGCCGCTGCCTGCAGGGCCGAGTGGGCACTGGTACTGCTGGGGGTGTTCTCCAGGATCTTCCCCAGCAGCAGAGGGTATTTGGTGACCCTCTGCACGGGCATCACCAGGAAGAAGCTGAGGTCTGACGCGCCCGTGTGAGGCCTGATGGAGAGGGGAATTGCTCAGGGTTGGTGGGCAGGGCTCCCTTCCTGCCCTGCTGCTCTCCATGGCTTCTCTGGGAGGGTTTTCGGGAGAGAGCAGCCCAGATGTTGTGGGGCATTTCTGGCTGCTCCCCTCCAGCTGCAGGGGGACTCTGTCCCTGGCAGCCCCGAGGGCAGTGCCAGCCCTGGGTGGGTGTCCTGCCTCCCTGAGCAGCGCTGTGCTTGTCCAGCCCTGGGACACGGGATCAGTGCTTGCTCCGTGGGCAGCAGGGAGGGAGGGCGTTGGCAGTGTCTCCCTTCCCACCCACAGGAAGGCATGTCTCTTTTGGGAATCACATCGCCTGTGCCCTAAGCAGCAAATCCCAGGAGCTTCTCCACTGCCACTCCTGCTTCTCCTGGCTCTGACAGTGTTTGTGACCCCCCTGATAGCTCAGGTCCCCTAGGGCCAGCCTGTGTCTCTCTGGTCAATGTGGGGAGGATGTGCCCTCCCTGGGGAAGGCAGCAGCTGTGGATCCCATCCCTTATTTTGGGATCCATCATACAAGATTATGAACCAAGGGTCCAGGACAGGCTGCCAGGAAATGCCACAAAGGTGGTGGCCATGATATGACACCCAGCCTGGCGACACAGATCCACGTGGGCAGCTTGTCCAGAGAGGAGAAGGGCAAAGCCAAGATGTGAAACAGGGACAGGGAGGTGGTGGCTCAGCAGCAGGGACCTACACGGTGGCATTGAGGGTGTCCAGGATCTCCTCCTGCAGCCGGGGGTCCCTGCGGTAGCTCTCCACCAGCTGCAGGGCATGGTCATAGCTGGCACAGTAGATCTTGTAGACAGACTCCATCTCTTCCTTGAACTCCTGGAACAGTGTGCCTGGGGAGGGAGAGTGGGGCTGGAGAGGAGGGTCCTTTCCCATGGGCTCGGGGAAGGCAGGGGTTTATCCCCAGCCTGTTGGAAGGGCAAAGCCAGTGGAGCAATGCCAAATGTGCCAGGGCAGGGCTGTGCCCCCTGGGCACCCTGCTAAGCTGGGCCTGGTGCTGTCACCACCACTGTCCGCAGGCTGGGCGGGTCAGCCTTGCCCCGTGGGTGGACACCGGTGTGGTGGCACCAGAGCCAAGGCAGGAGCAGGAGGTGTCAGGGCAGGGGGCTGGCCTGGCACACCCCCACATGGGTGGGCACGGGGCAGCCTTTGGCACTGCACCACTTACTGATGCAGAGCAGCTGCTCCTGCCCCTGGCCGGCCGTGGCCTCCAGCCCCTTCAGGAACCGTCTGGAGACGTGGAGGATGTCGTCGGTGTTAGAGAAGAGTCCTTCCAGGTCCAGCTCAGGCAGCTGAAGGGAACAAAGACGCCCCAGGCTAAGCCAAGTATATCAGAGATGGACCAGGTGTTTTAGAGGCACTCCTGGTGACCTTCTACCTGCCCCACGGGACAGCCCAGGAGCTGGAGTGATGCTGTGTTTCAGGAGGCTTTGGGAATGCTGAGACCTGTCTGGGGTCCCAGGGAGGACAGGGTTAAAGCCATAGGGTGGCTGTACTGGGTCAGACCCAAAGTCCATCCAACCTCAGAGCTTGGCTGGTGCAGGGGAGCACAGGAAGGTGGAAGGAGCACCTGCACTGATCTGGGCATCTCACAGCTCTGCACAGATTCACCCTGCAGCCCCCAGCCCGTGGGCAGGGGGTGCCCCGTGTCACCTGCTTCTCCTGGAGGTGTGCCCGGATGTCGGACACGCACAGCTGGATGTTGTGGACGTAGCTGGCCTCGGTGGAGATGAGCTCCTCCACGGCCAGGTGCTGGCTCAGCTCCATCCTGTCACAGGGCATCACCTCGTAGACGGCCTCTTCAGCCTCAGCTGCATCCTCAGAGCCGGGCTCTGCGCTCGCCATCTCAGCAGGACACTGCAGGGGTGGCAAAGGCAGCCCTGGGGCTGGTGCTCTGGTGCCCAACCCAGCTCAGTGCCCGTGCTCCCTCCCCTGCGCCTGGGGCACCCCACAGCACATCCCCAGGGCCACTCAACCCACCTGCACACTCCAACACCATAAAACCATCAAGTGCTGCGAGGCAGGAGCAGGCTGGCTGCAGACACCCACGTGTGGCAGGCAGGGACTTGCCACACACACGTGCCCACGCTCTGGTGACCACGTGTGGGGCTGGGGTGCAGGCAAGGGGGCCCCAGGTGCCAGGAGGAGCCTGGCAGCTGCCACCCAGCACTGGGACTGTGTAGGGACCCGTCCCCATGGGCAGAGCAGGGTTTGCCACCTCCACTCCAGCTCCTTGCTGGCAGGGCCAGTTGTTCCCTCCCTGCCTTGGCTGCTGGTGCCTGGCATCTTGCCTGGCATTCAAGGGTCCTGTTCAAAGTACAAAGAGTGGTTCTGCTGTGCTGGAACAAGAGATGTTTCTGTGACAGCAAAAGCTGCTTTAAAAGCCACTGGGATGGGGGAGAAGTGGGCAGAGCTGCTGATGCCTCTGCCAGATGCACTGGCAGCCCTGGTATGCAATGCCAGGGCCCTGCGTGGCACAGCACACTCTCCTCTCCTCTCTAAAATCCGAGCTGATTCCTGATGTTTTCTTCTCAGGAAACACGCTCTGCTCTAACTGATACCAGGGAGGATGAGCAGCTCCCAGAGCATCACAAACAGTGCTTGGCTCCTGGCAGGAAGGCCTTGAGAGAGAGAGGTGTGGCACAGGCACAGCTGGGCTGTGACCAGACCCCGGCCAGGCAGGAATGCTGCCAGGCCTCTCGCCTGCCTGCGGAGGAGGAGAGGAGCAAAGGCAAGGCAGAGGTGGCAGATAAAAGCCAGATGGCACAAGCAGCAGCACAGACTTTGCCCTGCCCTACCTGCCCAGCCAGTGCCAACCTCCACAGCCTGACTGCAACATGCCAGCTGCCCACTTCGTAGGCTGCAGCCCCTCTCCCTGTTCCCACCGGCTCCAGCTAACACGTGGCTGATGCAGCTGCGAGCCGTGGGCAGGGCCAATGTCCCCTCCTGGCACCCGCCCACTGCTGGGCCTGGCACAGCAAGCGAAGTGAGATGGCATTGGACCTCCACTTGCCCGACAGGGGTGCGTCACCCTGCCAGCTGCCATCCCTGCCCTCTGGGATTTGGCTGCCTCCCCTGCCTGTGGCACGGCATTGGCTGCGATGGGACACGGGGAGGAGGAGATTTCCTGCACCTCTCTGGGTGCTTCGGAGGCATCCGGGCAGAAGGATTCCCATCAAGGGCTGCTGGGCAAACCCAGTGTCCTGTGCCTGAGGTGACAGCAAACCCCCGATTCAGTGGAGGCAGGTGGAAAGCCCCGATCTGAGACACCCCCGAGCCCTGGAGGGGTGCCCTGCAGCTCAGGGCATGCCAGTATTGGGGTGTCCCCGGTCGCTGCAGCAGCATCCCCGGAGCACAGAGCGTTGCCTCTCCTCACCCCCCGGACCTGAGACCTCAGTGGGACAAGGGGACAGTGCAAAACGAAACCGCAGCACTTGCGGGCAGCGTTGGAGCAGGCAGACAGCGCAGGAGCAGGTTTCGTTTTCCCAGCCCCCCCTGCCCGGCAGCTTCCCGCATCTGAGCTGTCACTGCTGCCTCGGCGGCTGCCAGCATCCCTGTCCCTAAGGGGGCTCCGGATATCCCTGTCCCTAAGGGGGCTCCGGGCACCCCTGTCCATAACGGGGAGCTCTGGGTGTCCCTGTCCATAACGGGGACTCCGGCCATCCCTGTCCGTGACGCGGAGACCGGCCCGGCCCTTCCCGACACCGGCGCACAGGGGTCGCCGGCTCCGGGCCCGCAGCTCCCATCGCGCCCCAGCAGTGTCACTCCCACTCCTCAGCGAGCCCAGGCTCGCCTCCGCCCCCCGAGACCCCCGGCCCCGGCTCTCACCTGCGGAGCGGGCGGGGTTGCGCAGGTCGCCGTGCCCGGCCGCGCTGCCGCNGCACCGCCCCCGCCGGCACCGGCACCCGGCACGGGCTCCCGTCCGCGAGAACGGCCGATCCCCCGGTCTGAACCGGCCCCCGGTGCCGCCCTCCCCGTGTCCCCCGTCCGTCCAGCGCCCGGTGCGCTGAGCCGGCAGCAGCTGCGGATGGAGGGCAGGGGACACACCGGGAGAGCAGGGGACACAAACTCGCCCCTGCCACCAATAGCAGGGACAGGTCGCCCATGTCTCCTTGGCATTGCTGTGGCTCCGATGCACAGCCCCAGTGATGCCCCGGTGTTCCCACAGCCCATCCCAAACGCACAGGGTTCCCACCTGTTACCCCAAGGTCAGGCGTGTCCCCGGCACTGCCCCTCTGCTCTGCCGTCCCTTACCAGCTGCTCAGCCTCCGGAACGGGGGCAGAGAAAACAGAAATGAAAATATAACCAAGGAAGCGGTTGCCAAGATTAGGGCATGGGGAACCAGCCCTTGGCATGAAGTTGGTTTTTTTTGCTCGGTGAGGTGTTTGCATCCTTATAAACAAACTATTGAGAAGAGAGAGGCTGGTCCCTTGTCCTGACCACAGGGAGGGGATGGCAGCACCGGGGTTTTTCCAGGCTGGCCCACAGTGTGCAGAAAGTGTCACTGTGAAAAGGACTCTGAGTTTTTCAGTGACTCACGCAGGACAAGGCAGCGTCTGTGACCGGATCCAAAACTCCCCAGAGACAAACTCTGGCACTTCCAGCCCTTCCCTCTGGGTCCCTTTGTGGGACCCTTTCTGATATGGGCTGGACAGGGCAGCACAGGGACACACATGCACCTGCTCCACAGGCTCCCAGCCAGTGCTGCTGCCACAACGGCCATCCTGTCCCACTGCGTGTCCTGCCTCCCACCCCGCCCACGGAGAGACAGAACTCATGGAACTGGCTGGGTGGGTGCCTGGGGTGAAGCCACGCCAGGAGGATCATTCCCAGGCTGGTCTGTGCCATATGGGCTTAGGCAGTGACACGGCCACAGGAGGGACCCAATGCCCTGGCTGGGCAGTGAGAGCATTACCTGGGTGTGGCCTTGGGCACACAGATGTCCTTCCTTCCTCGCAGGTGGCAGCAGGGGTTCAGTCCTTGCCCGGGTCCCTTCTGAGGCAGCAAGATGCCCTTTGGGCTGGCATTACTCTGATGCCAGGAGTTCTCAGCTCCATCCTTGGGCGGGAGCTCTTACTGCCGTGTCCAACACAGCCATTGGGACACATCACAGCTGCTTTGCTCCTGTCAGCACATTGTGGATGATCCAGGACAGGAACCACTAGGGAATCCCAGCAGGGCAGAGCTCCCTCCTCTCCCAGCATCTTCATCCCACCGGACAGGACCAACACCTCCAGCCCCAGCTCCTCCCCGGCCAGCTCACACCACGGGTGTTCCCTCGGGCATATTTCCCATTCCAGTCTGCTTTTTCAGAGGCAGGATAGCCTGGCTCCAGCGAGTTCCTTGCAGGATGGGCTTGTCCTCCTTCCTGACAGCTCCTTCCCTCAGCACAAGCTGTTTCCTTCCTGCCCTGCTGCTGGCACCTCACACCTCCTGTCCAGCCCTGGGCTGGGGCTGCGGCTCCACTCACCTCACCTGGGTGGCTCAGGGAGCACCGGGAGCGCTGTGACAGTGCTGTCACTGCTCCAGGGCTCCCCAGGAGGTGTGACAGTAGGCTGGCTGTCCTGGCCGGCTCTCCTTACACGAGCAAAACAAACAGGCGCCGGCTGGTCGAGCACAAGTGTTTGTGTTGTCCCAGGGCTGTGCTCAGGTGAAGCCAAGCTGAAGTGTCCCAGCAGGGCGAGCTGTCCCCTGGCACCCAGCTGGGAGTGCTCCCACCCTGCCAACACAAACCTGGCAAGCTGTGGCAGGGAGTGGGATGTCCTGTGGGACCATGAGTGGGATCACATGTGGGCCCCTGCAGGGAGGCAGGACTGGCTTCTCCTGCAGCAGAGCCAGCTTTGTGCAACCCCATTGCAAAACTGCTTCTCACAGAGCAAGGGAGAGCCACCTCCACAGCATTGCCCAGCCCTCTCCATACCCACTGCCACAGCAGGAGTGCTCTGCCAGCCTTTCTCTGGCAGTATTTAAGAAAAAACCCAACTCCATGAGGCTGTGGGGCTCGACCCCCTGTGCCACTCCTTGTGTGATGAGCACAGCCTCAGCCCAGGGGCTGCAGAAGCACCTGATGATGGTTCTGTGCTCTGGCTCAAAACAGGACGTGATGAAAGCCTTGGGAAGAGGGAGGTGGAAGGGAGACAGGAGCATCCAGGCAGAAGGCATCACTCATCCTGGAAAGGGTTATTTCCACCCTATATCTCGCCCTGAACTTGCTGGCTCCTGCAAAGCCTTTTGCTGTTTTGCCTTTTCCCAGCTACTCCAAACATTAACGCTCAGGATATTGGGATGAAAGCTAAAGCCATCAGGGGGCTCTCTGGGAACACTCCAGACAAGCTTAGAGTTAAACCAGGCTTGCTCAGAAAATAAACACAGCTTCCAGCCACGCAAAGCACGACAGCTCAGGCTCTGCCGAATAACAGCAGGTGGGGGGTTCCTCCCCCAGCAGCAGGTTTGTACAGGAAAGTTACATTTCCTCAGTTTAATCTCTCCCATTCTTACTGTTCTTTGGATTTCTTTCCTGTCTAGAAAGGACCTGGTGACCACAGGATGGAAAGGAAAACACGGGGAGAAAAACAGCAGCTCAAGAATGTGCTCCCAGGTGCATCCTAATCACAAAACTTCCTCCCACACAGGGAGGCAGGGCTCGGAAGTGGACTTTGCCTGCAGCCCCACTCTGTGTGTGCTGTGCAGCTCCAGCCACTGAGAAGGAGGAAAAATCCTGTGAAATTAAAGGTTTTCATTCTGCTGAGCTTGCCACCAGCACGAGCAGCTCCTGAAAAACCAGAAGCATGTCATTGCTTCCTCTTCCTTCTTCCCTTCCCAGCTAATGTGCTCAAGAGAGAAGGAGGGCTGTGCCTGCCTGCTCAGGATAATCCCATCCAGGTACTCCCAGGGCTCCCAGGCAGGTGGAAATGGTGTCAGCTCCAGGGGTCTGGATGGAGCTGCAGGCTCCAGCCACATGCCTGCACCACGAGGCAGAGCACAGCCTAAAAATAAGCAGATAGGATTTGATCTAGGCAGAATAAATGGAGAGTCAGCTCTTTATTTCTAAGAGGGTTATTTATGGGCCTTGCAGAGCCCTCCTTCATGGAGGAGGCTTCAGCCCCTCTTGGCCTCTCTGAGGCTACAGCAGCACAAGCCTCCTGGATCCCTGTTTTTGTGTTTGAAGCTTCATGTCCACCAGCCTCTGTGGTCCTTCCCTCTCCCCTCTGCTGCCCTGCCTTGCTTTTCCTACCCCAAGATCTTAATTTCTCTCCCAGGGCTGTTGGCTCTGGGCCTTTCATCCATTTGTCACAAATCCTTGCAGCCAGCTGAGCCAGCTGGTGGTGACAGCAGCTTAGAGGCTGGTGTGAGGGCACTGAGTTCTGATATATTCATATTTCTGCCCTGGCAGAAGATCCTGCTCTCTCAGGACCAGCATGGGGATTGCAGAGGTGTGCACAGTTCCTTGGCACCTGAGCTGGAATGCAGGCAGAGATGGAGGTGTCTGCAGCATCCTGCAGCTCTGGCAGGAAGGGCAGATGTCCCCAGGCCAGCCCAGCCCCACACAGGGCCACCCACACCCCGTCAGGGGCAGTGCCAGTGACAACACTCCTTGCCCAAAGCATCCCACAGGGCACCCCGCTGAGAACCTTCTGCCTGCAGCAAGGAGGTAACAAGACATGAGAAAAGTAAGAAGAGCTCAGAAAATTCTGGTGGTTTCTGCTGATTACTCATTTCCACTGATCCAATACTGATCTCCTCCCTGCCTGACTTTGTGGGATTTCTGCTCCTGCCGCGTCATCCCAACCACCCACCCATGGAGCTGGAACTCCACGTGAGCTCCTCCTCCTCCTCCTCCTCCCTGTGGGCACCCCACACACCCGGGTACCCCAGGCACCCCCTGCCCACAGCCACCCCCGGGTGCTGCCGCTCTCCTGTGCAAGGCAAGGGCACGAGGAGCCAAGGGGAGGCACATCCCCTCGAGAGCCACCTTCTGCTTTGGGACCAGACACTTCTGGAGTCCCACCAGCTCCTCCAGGCAAATTCCTGCAGGAGTGGTTGTTCTGGAGTCACAGCAGCAGCTGCTGCCTGCGCAGGAGGAGCCGCAGGAGCTGACTTCTCTTGCTTCAGAGAGAAATGAGGGGTGCCAGGGAGGAGAGAGCCCCTTCAGGCTGCCAAGCCAGTCCCTGTGCCATCTCCCAGTCCCTTTTTCCACTGATGCACACAGGAGTGCCTGTGCCATGACAGGGCTCATGTCTCTGCCACAGGCAAGTGTGACAGGTGCCCCTTGAGGGAACCACCAGGTGCTTGTTTCACTACTGGAGGCAAAAATCCAGCCCAGGGGGCTCAGCTGGGGCTCACAGCACGGTGAGGAACCTAAAGCAAAGACCTGGCAGGTCACCAGCTCCAGGATCTGCTGGGAAGGAGGGCAGGGCTGGGCAGACCTGAGCTTTGTGCTACAGCCTGGGGAAGTTCACAGCCAAGAGCTTTTTCATGGGAGCAGCCTAATGCTGGGGTCCCCCTTCATTTAGGGAGAAATAATCACCAGAGGCTTTAGCAAGCTGGGACTGGTGGGACTGCCAGGTGCCAAGGCTGAGAAAACAGGGAGATTGTGGCTGAACAAAGCCAGGAGGGACGAAAAGTGGTTGAGGCGGAAGGAAAGCTCCAGAGGTCTCTGGAGCCTCAGCAGCAGCAGAGAGGCTGCAGGGCCAGCTCGTGGTGTTGCCCACACATCCTCCTCTCCCCACCACATCACATCAGTGCAGGGAGGATGTTTTACTGGAAGGGAGTTTGTTGTGGAAAAACCCCAGCAGCTCATGCCATAGAATATAAAATGACAGCCAGGAACCCCAGTTCTGGTGGCGCTGAGGTCTGACAGCTCAGCCTGGGTGCCAGGTACAGCTCAGAATCCCTCATACCTGTGGGGTTAGCCCAGCTCTGGCCCTGTGGACCTTCCTGCTGCAGTGGCAGCACCTGTCCAAGGTCACTCTGCCTGTTCACTGCTTCTGCTGAAAGCAGAGCTCTCCTGTGTGTCAGCAGCCATTGCTTCACCTCTTCCCTCCAGCCACAGGATGGCTGCAGTGTCAGAGGGACGTGTCCATTATTAATGAGTCTCCATTATTAATGAGATTCCAGCTCTTGCAGCCGCCCTGACTCACCAGCCCACGCCCCAGCTCCTTCCCAGGCTCCAAGGCTGGGAGCCACCAGCCCTGACACCCTGTGCCAAGCCTGGCTCCTGCTCTGGGCCAAAGGGGATCACGGGGCCATCCTGCAAGGATTGGGAAGGAAATCTGGCTTGTGAGATGTCCGGCCAAGCCTCCCAGCAGAGCCCCACAGGGACATGGGAGGGAGAGAGGAAAAACCTGCTAGGCAGAGCAGTTGTTCCGGGCAGGAAAGGAAGGGCTGAAATAAAGGGTTTGTTTTCACAGCTAAGGGATGTTACCTGTGGGGAGCCATTGAGTGCGTCCACAAATTATCTGGAAAAGGGCAGGGCCAGCAGAGTGACCATGGTTGGCACCAGCACCAAGCTCTTTGGAGCTGCTGGGTCCATGTCCCTGAGCAGGGGACTGCAAGGCAGCCAAGGGAACTCAGGAAAAGGCAGGGAAAACACATAAAAAGCAGTCCTGACCCTGGGAGCCCGGTCGTAGACTCTGACTGGTGCATGTCCTCCCAGGAAGGGAATCTTGGAGGTCGTGCTAAATGATGCTTCCAAAACAGCTGGAGCAGAGAAAGCAGAAAATTGAGTGTTGGGAATGAGTAGGGAAGAAGCAGAAGATGAGAAAGAAGCACTGGCACAGTGTGAGCTGGGGATGTGCCCACGCTGAGGATGCTGCCTGCAGCTCTCCCCGCTTCCTTGTCTCCAGAGGGGTGTGGAAGAGGCTCAGAGAAGGGAAGCAGGAATGCCCCAAGCTCTGCAGCAGCCTCTGCACGAGGAATGGCACCGTGGGCAGGAGAAGGGATGAGGGAGAGGGCTGTGATGCAGATCTGCCCTGCCTTGGGAGGCGTGTGAGGGCAGGGAGGGTGATTACTCACCAGCCCTGCCTCTGCAGGGGTACAGGCTCCAAACGAAACTACCTGGAGGGAAATTTGGGATGAGGAAAGGGAAGTGGTTCTTGGTGCAATGTATAGTTAAACCATGGAGCTCCTCACCACAGGATGTGACAGATGCAAAGCATTTAAACAGGAACTGGATGAATTCATGGAAGAAAAATCCTTTGGGTTATTAAATACAAAGGACCACCACCTCTTCCTTAAGGCTGGAGGTCTTGGAGGAGCTCAGGGGATATTCCTGGGACAAGAACACTGCAAATATCTGCTGTGGGCCACAGCTAGAGCCAGAGGATGGGTGAGCTGTCCCATGGCTCTCACATGTTGTCCTGAGATGCAGCCAGAGATCAGGAGCTCCCCAGGAATATGGCACACCATTTCCTCACCCAAGGAATGCTGTCACCTGCTGCACTCCAAGGCAGCAGCAGGTCCGCCCTTGAGTGAACACTGAGCACTCCTTCCTTCCCTTCTGGACTGAGGCCTTTTTTGTCTCTCTGAAGAGGAGAGGCAGGTCCCAAAATTCTGAATTTTCTTGAGAAGTTTCAGAGTGAAAAATCTCCTCAAGAGATGGCAGGTGGAATTCCAGTGCCAGGAGTGTGCTCCACCAGCCCAGGGAACATGGGCTTGCTGTGGGGAGACATTGCTCTGTCACCACACAGTCTGTGTCCCTCTGGAGGCAGGGTCACAGGACACCTTGGGACAGCACGGGGACTGCCTCATTTAGGAGAGAGGTGATGAATCTTGGGCCTGAGTCACACGAGATTTTGATCTGCTCCCCAGCTATCAGTGGGGTTTGGACTGGGCCAGCAGCACCGTAGTGGGGGTGAGGTGTCCTGGCTGGGTGACATTACTGTGCCAGGCACCAGCCACCACCTCACAGCCCCACGGGAGCTGCTCAGGAAGGAGTGTGGCTATGAGAGCTCATGCAGTGACAAGTAATTCTGTCTGTATTTTCAGCCAGTCTCAGTGCCAAGGAGACCAGGCACAGGGCAGTGACCAGCAGAGCTGTGCTCCCATCATGAAGCCACTCTGCAGCCAAATCTGGTCCCTCCAGAAGGGACCAGTCCCTGCCAGGACGTGCTCCCCCTCAGCAGAGGATGATGCAGAGGGAGCCTGTGCTGTGTGTGCTGGAGTTGCAGCTGGTGCAGAGCAGAAGGGAGGTTCATCCTTGGGCCCTGCTGCTCCCAGATTTGCATTCTGGGTGTCTATGGAGCACCCTGCTCTTCAAGGCACCCAGCTGCTTCCCAGGGCTGTCCCCCTGAGCAGCAGGTCAACCCACAAGCTGCCTTGTGTCACAGAGCCCCGGCCCAGCTGTGCCCACAGGGTCCCAGAGCCACCCAGCTCTGGGGCTGAAGTTGGATGTCCCCGTCTGGTGCTCTTGAGACCCCGCAGAGCCACTTCTGGGGTGCCTAAATACAGGCTGGAGCGTCCAACATGGGCAAGACTGCAAACCACGGCCCTGCTCTGTGCCAAGCTGCTGATCATTAGTGCTGAAATTCGCTGAGGGCCCAGCAGTGAAGCAGCCCTTGACAGAGCTCGTTCCTGAGTGCATCCAAGCAGGACAGCCCGTTCCCTCCTCATCTGCTTGTTCTGCTCCTCAGGCCCTGAAGTGGGATCCACATGTCCTGGCTGCTGCTCCAGAGGGTCGTGGGGCAGGGCCTTGTGCATCAAGGGGCTGATGGATTCATTAGTAATATTTCCAGTGCTGACAATAACATGTGATGAGCCTTTCCCCTTGTCTGGCACTTTCCACCCTGTGCTTCTCCCAAACGCAAATGAACCAGAGCTCGTGATGATCTTTGGAGGAGGGGAGAGAAAAAATTCAGGCACAATCAAACAGCATCTCTCAGCTCATTGTTGGGCTTTTTTTAATCTCAGCGAGCATCAGCTTTTGAATGACCTGAAAAGCTCACCCATTGAGTAGAGAAGATGTTCAGGCAGGAAGGAACTTGCTTTAAAAAAAAATGGAAGGGATTGTAATGTCCCAACGAGGGAACTCAGCCTCAGCTCCTGCTCCACGTAATTTCTCCCCCAATGTGTAAAGAGATCCAGAGCACCCCAAAAAGAGGGGGGCGATGAGGCCACTGAGACTGTGCTCAGCTGGCTTCTGCCACTGGAGAGCAGCAATGTCCACCAAGCACAGCCAAAGCTTGCACTGGGACCAGCTCAGACACTGCACCAGCTGCTTTTGTTCCTCTTATCCTCCCTGGCATCCTAAACCACAGCACACGACGTGTATAAAACCCATGTTCCCTAAAATGGTTCAAGAAATTGCACTTAGGAGGATGATTTACTCCCAGGTGTATCAGCTGTCATCCAGCAGCTGAATAATTTCGTGTTAGAGCAGACTCACCTCAGTGATTTGAACCTGACTGATTTAAGCAGCCACAGAGGAATGTGCCTTGGCTGCCAAATACCAGAACTCTGCACACCAGCAGGGTAATTAATTCAAAAGCACCAGAAAAGCTGATGCTGAAGACTTCTCCACAGCACTTGACATGCAGTGAATCAGCTGTGCTGCCATTAACATCTTTTTGGGCCCATGACTTCTTCAGACTCCCTTTCCTCACCTCCCAGTGCATCCTCTCAAGCACTCAAAAGCAATTTCAACCCTGACATCACTGGAAATCTGGGCCTCAGCTCCACACACTCTGCAGGAAAGTCTTCCGGGGAACAAGTTCATTGCTGGAGCTTCAGCTGTGCACTAACAACATTCCTGTGAATCATCCAAATTACTTGAAAATCCCCCTTTTCCTCCAGTACTTAAAAAAAAAAAAACCCTCTCTCCAAACAGCCAAGAACGTCCCAGGCTGCAAAATTCCCCTCTAACTTCTTACAGGCTTGGAAGGGGCACTGTTGGCTCCTGGACACTTCTCCCTGGACACAGACACTTCTGGTTCAACCCAAGCACTGCAAGATTTGTGCCACTGTCCCTGCCTGCTCCAGGCCCTGTCCCAAAGCCACGTCCCACCTCCAGGGACTGCTGTGTTCCTTCCTGCTGCAGGACGAGCAAGGCACAGTGGCTGTGGGTGCTGGGATCTCCCTGGAGACACAATGAGGTCAAATATAAGGGTTTGGCACTAGTGGGGGAGTCTTGTCCCAGCCTTGTCCCTGCTGTCCTCTCCTGCAGCAGTGCTGGAGATGAAATCCCATCATTTCACGGCTGCTCACATCCCTGCTGAGGGAAAAAGGCATCGCCTGTGCTGGCTGTGACTACAGGGGCTGACAACTTTCTGAGGCTTGCATGCAAACACTTAAAGCAGGTGCCCTTGCCAAAAATAATGGTGCCTCTTGCCTCGTGCCAGCACTGGCATTGAAGCTTTGCGCTGAGATCCAGCCTGGCAAAGGCTGCCAGTGTCAGACTGTTCTGGGAAAACAGAGTTATTTTCAACCTGGAGCAGCTCCCCGGGCTGGCTCCCCACAGCCCTGTGCCAGCGCAGGGGAGGGAGCCACAGGAGGGCAGGGACAAGTGGCTCTGGCACGGGTGGCCAGCAGCACCTCTGGGTGCCCTTGGCGTGGGTGGGTGTCAGGACGCTGCCCGTGGAATGTGGAGGAACAGGATCCCTCCTGCCACCCTGCAATGTCCTGGTGAGCCCCATGTCACCCTGCTCTGCAAGAGCCACCTGAGGGACAGGAGGGTTTGGCCAGATGGGTGCCAAAGCCACCTCTCCTCGGGCAGGAGTGTCCGAAGATGAGCTGCCTCACACAGGGGCCTGGAGCAAGCCTGGTTTGGTTCCTGCTGGCACAAGCTGCTCCTCTCCAGCCGTTTTCCCAAACACCATAAGCTCTGCTAAAAATAGCTGCATGGAAGATGAGCTGAGGTCAGCTCCGAGCTGAAGGCAGGGGCTCAGGAGGGCAGAGGTCCCTGTGTGAAGGGCACGCTGTTGGTGTGAGGTGTAGGCAGATGCCAGAGCAAAGAGGGTGTCCCAGATCAGGACCTGCTTGGACTGCACACCTGGGACCAGATCTGACTGCCACACACCCCTCAGTCGTGCCAGAAGCTCACTTGCTCCTCCTGGCAAAGAACAAAGGGATTCTGAGGTGATTTTGGCAGCCCAGGACTCAGTGACATCCATCGGTGGTGTCTTGGTTTCGTCTGCACCTGGGTTTTGCTCACTTACAGGGAAAATGGGGTAAAATTTTCTCGAGTTCTCCATCTCTCTGAGACAATAAACACTTCAGAGAGCAGATCAGAGCTTGGGCTGAAGATGAGGGCTGCTCACACTGAAGGCTTGGTCATGCAGCAGGACTTCTGGCCTGCCTTTTGGAAAGGGAAGAGAGAAGATTTATTCCTTTCACTCTCTCAAGTTATGCAGATAGAAATATGTTTTTATTGTCTCAGTGACCCTGGAAGATGTAAAAAATAATAAAAGGCAGGCGGTTGGGAATTCACGGATTTTCCTGCTCTCTCCTAGTGTCTGCAGAGATCCTTTCCAGGCAGTGGGAGATGTTCCTTCAGTTTTCCAGCTGACACCTCCTGTCTGTTGTTCTGCCATGTCACTGCCAACCTGGGACAACCCTTGCACTGTCCCCTGGTGCTCCATCAGGGTCACCAGCCTGGAAGAACATTAACCCAGAGAAAGCACTGGGAGAAACCATTTGGAAAATTTTCTGTAGGTTTGGAGAGCTGAGCTGACCGTGGAGGGTCTGCTGACCTGCCAGAGCTGGGCAGTGAGAGGGTGAGTAGGAGGGAAAGAGGATGAAGAAGAGAGACCAACCTGTGTGTGAGCAGCAGGAAGACCTCGGGTCAGCTCAGCCTGAAATTCCCCTCCCAACTGACATTTTCAGAGTCATTTAATTGGAATTTTAAATCCAATCTCTGGACACGGAGCTGTCCCCTGGACTCAGAGCTATCACCCAGACACAGAGCTGTCCCCAGGACACAGAGCTGTCCCCTGGACAAGGAGCTATCACTCAGACACAGAGCTGTCCCCTGGACAAGGAGCTATCACCCAGACACAGAGCTGTCCCCTGGACTCAGAGCTGTCCTCGGCAGGCAGGAGGTGGCAGTATTGCCTAGCCCAGCAGATCCTGCTCTCCTGCATACCCAGGCATGGGGCTCTTTCCTGGCCCAGGAGCTCCAAACCTGTTTTTCCAGCTCCTCCAAGGATACGTGACTCAAGCCAAACGCCTCCCAACTGCCCAGATCCCACTCAGAGCAACCATTAAACACAACCCCAAAGGGCGACAGAGGCACATCAGCCCTGAGCTGTCTGCAAATCACAGGGGCATCTGAGGACACGGGGCTCTGCTTTCAGGAATGGCTGTGATGATCAGAGATACCTCATTTGCCCTTGAAGCTCCAGCCCCCTGAAGGAGTGTGTGATGCATCCCAGATCCCCCACACGAGATCCACAGTCCCTGTGAGTGACAAGAGTGCGGATATTCTTGCCTGCACAAATGCTCCCTGACAGAGCCGAGGTGGGAATGAGTTGGAGGCCAGCTCGTTCTCGGAGCATCATTTTCCTTCTGGTGCATCTGGCTGATTTTGAGTCATTTGCATTTCAATTTTTTCGTCAGAGACACAGAGAGGGCTGTAGTAAAACCTTGGATTTAAGCTCGCTGAAACACAAGGGGAACTTGGAGATGATATTTGCCATGCAGGGCATTGCTGAGTGCCAATCTTCCCTCTCCAATCCTCTCGGTCTCTCACTGTGGAGTCATCTGGAGCTCACTGAGTCCACCACAGGAAGAAACTCAGGAAAATCACAGATTTCCCTTCCTGCCTCACAGCCAGATGGACACAAGCCAGGGCTCTTTTGCACTTGTGCAGGCAGAAAGTGTTTTTACCAAGCTAGAAAGCAACATGGTGAGTTCAAGAAGAGCTTCTTCCACTGTGTGGATGCAGTTCTTTGAGAGAACTCCTCCACCTTCATATCCTACTGATATGTCCTAACCTGGACCTCTCAATCTCACGTTTCTCCAAAGCAGTCAGCTATTAAAAAAAAATAATCCATGCATAGACAGGTTTTAAAATCCATATTTTTATTATTTCCATGGCTTTGGGTTCACCAGGCAAGCTGGGAAGCAGTTTCTGCCTGCCTGCCTTCAAAGCAGACACCCTGAGCAGGCTGTCCTTCTACTTCCATGAGCTACATTACTGGAGGAGCTTTCTCTCTCCCGCAGACTGAATCATTTCCCAAATGTAGCCTTGCACGGCAGAAGACGCCGCTGTGACAGGGAGTGATGATGAGTCACCGGGAATTCACAGTTTGGTGTTCCTGCAGAGGGAAAACTCACACAGCACCGAGAAAGGGAGAGCGAGGGGGCAATGCAGGAGATGTCACTTGTGACAGACAGCAAGGAGCAGCCCCTGGAGCACGAGCTGCTGGCTCAGGGTGACCCTGGCCAGGAGAGAGCCGGGTGTAGGGGCCACATGAAGGTGGAGACAGCAGGGACAAGGGATGTGGCCGTGACGGGTGGTTCTGCTGGCGGTGTCTTTGTCAGGGTGTCACGGGCTGCTCCTGGCTCCTCACCTGGAGTGATCACCCAGGAGCTGCACTGCTGTGCACAGCACAGGCCCAGGGTGAGGGCTGAGGGTGAGCTGAGAGCAGGGAAGGGTGATGGAGCACGGTGTGAGGGGCTGAGGGGGATTTGTAGGGCAGGGAAGGGTGATGGAGCATGGTGTGAGGGGCTGAGAGGGAGCGGAGAGCAGGGAAGGGTGATGGAGCACGGTGTGAGGGGCTGAGGGGGATTTGTAGAGCAGGGAGGGGTGATGGAGCACGGTGTGAGGGGCTGAGGGGGATTTGTAGAGCAGGGAGGGGTGATGGAGCACGGTGTGAGGGGCTGAGGGTGAGCTGAGAGTAGAGAAGGGTGATGGAGCATGGTGTGAGGGGCTGAGGGGGATTTGTAGAGCAGGGAAGGGTGATGGAGCACGGTGTGAGGGGCTGAGGGTGAGCTGAGAGCAGGAAAGGGTGATGGAGCATGGTGTGTGTACACAGGAACAGCTTGGCTCAGGATCCCCCCGTGGATATGGGCCGGGGAGAGGAGGTTGTGGATTTCAGAGAATCACGGATTTGTTGGGGTTGGAAGGGACCTCTGGAGCTGGTCCAGCCTGGAACAGGGGGCACAGGAATGTGTCCAGGTGGGTTTGGGATGTCTCCAGAGTGAGAGACTCCACAGCAGCCCTGGGCAGCTATTCCAGGGCTTTGCCACAGTCATGGAAAGAATCACAACGTGCCAGGATCGTTGGGGCTGGAAAAGATCTCCCAGACCATCGAGTCCCACCTGTGACCCATTCCCACCTAGTGACTGACACTAAGGCACTGAGTGCCCCATCCAGCCTTTCCTTGAGCCCCTCCACGGAACGAAGTCGTTGTGTGCTTATTTACCCACAAACCAGCCCGTTAACGTGCACACAGGCTGGGACCTGGGCTTTGAAGAAGAGCCGGGCAACAGCACCACATATGGGGTGGCATCTCAGTGGTGGCTGACCTAGCTCCAGCCCCGATCCCTGTCGCGGCCCCGCCGGTGCCTCAGGGCCCAGGGCTGTGTGGGCAGCGCGGGCACCGCAAAGAAGCCCGCACAGGACCCCCGCCCGCTGCCGCCGCCTGCCCCTTTAAGAGCGAGTGAGGGCACGTCCGCTTTCCCCGCCCTCTTCCGCCCGGACTGGCGGAATGGCGCTGTACGCATGCACACACCCGCAGAGCACCCAATCACCGCCTCCCAGTGGAGGGCGGGGCGCCAAGAGAGGTCGGTGATTGGCGCAGCGTCGCGAGGGGGCATGGTTAGTGCGGCAGCGCCCCGCCCCGCTCCCAGCGCACCCCNTCCCCCCCCCTTTCCCCTCCCTGCTCTCACAAGCACCTCGGGGGCCGCTTCTCCTGTTTCTGGAGCGCGCCGAGAGCCGGGGAGCGGCGCAGAGCCGCGCAGGGGGGGCGCCCGCCCGAGGGCCCCGGCTGGAGCTGAGTGCGGGGACCGTCCTTGGCTGCGCCGCTCTCCCCGCCTCCAGCCCCTTTCCCCTCCTCGGGGGCGGCCGTAGAGCCCTCGTTGTCCCGCCGAGCCGGCCGGGAGGGCCCGAGAGCCGCCCCTCGCCATGGCGAGCAGCAGCGGCTCCAAGGCCGAGTTCATTGTCGGAGGCAAATACAAGCTGGTGCGGAAGATCGGGTCGGGCTCCTTCGGGGACATCTATTTGGCGATCAACATCACCAACGGGGAGGTAAGGGCCGCTCGCACTCCCCCCTCAGCTCCCCGGGGGGAGCCGGGCACCAGCCGTCGCCACCCCCAGCCCCACCTGCCCCCGGCTTTGCCCTCTGTGTCCCCGGGCTGGGGTCTCCCTTCCCCCGAGAGTTTTCCTTTCCCCCTCTTTCCCCTCTACGAGGGGCTTCATTCCCCCTTTTCCCCGAGGGTCTTCATCCCCGCCTCCCCACCGAGGGTCTTCCTCGCTGCCCCTTCCACAGCAGAGCCCTGCGGTCGTGGGCTCCCCCACCCAGCACTTGGGAGAGGAGAAAAGAGGCGAAAACCATTGTGGGAAAACATATTTAAACATATTTGTGTTCTGTGAGCGGCCGAAGTCGTCGTCCCTCGCCCGCCATTCATCTCCTCCTCTGCCTCAGCTGGGGAACACTTTGTATCTCGTTTCATCAACACTAATAGAAACAAAGAAGATCCCCCTGTTTTTCCAGTTTTTCCTTTGTTTTTTTTTTTCTTTTTCTTTTCTTCCTCCCCCTCACGGCTCTGAGCTGTAAAGAAGAAACACCCACGTATGTTCTTCCTCACTTAAGTGGTTCTGAAGACTCCACATCTCTAGCTCAAATGCGTGACCCGGGATGGATATTTGTGTACAAATCACCGCGATGTGGATTTTATTGGAAGACGCCACAAAATGCAGCACGTCGAGCTGGGAAATAAATAAATATATACCCGAAAGCGTTTGCATCGGGGGTGTGTGGGGGATGTGGAAGTGCTGTGCCCCTTAAAGCTCGGTGGACTCTCTGCCCTGACTCCTTGTTCCCTCTCACTGCAGGAAGTTGCTGTGAAGTTGGAGTCTCAGAAGGCTCGGCACCCCCAGCTGCTCTATGAAAGCAAACTGTACAAGATCCTGCAGGGAGGAGTTGGCATCCCACATATACGGTAGGAATCAGCCGTGTGTGCCAGTGGCGTTCCTGTATGGTTGGCATGACTTTTTTTGTCGTGCGTATTACTGTATGTTGGCAGTTGGTTTGTACTTTTTAGTGTGAGGCAGGGCACTGCCATGATAGAAATTTATCCATGCAGGATTGGGGATGAGAAAGGGGGAAATGCTCCATTCCAAGCTCTCCAACTCGCTGGGTTCCTCTGGCAGGCCTGCTGTCTTTATAGGGAGCGAGACACCCAGTGAGAAATTCTTGTGGCCATCAGAGCAAAGTGTGAGGAGGCTGTTTCTCCGAGAGGCAGAGAGTTGGGAGCCGGCCCTGGAAATGGCTGCTTTCTTTTGTTGCCTCTCTCTCTCTTTCTTTTTTTTNNTTTTTTTTTTTTTTTTTTCCCCAACATGTCTTCCTGCTCCGCTCAGAAAATGGCGGCTGGACGTGATTAACCCTCCCCCTTCTCCTGGTGGGACAAGGGACGTGCTCGGGCTTGTGCCTTTTTCCTTTCATAGTTATGAGCCGCCAGCCTTGAGACTGCTGAGAACCTGGAGCAGGAATGAAATGGCAGCGGCTCCTTTCTGCTGCCCGCAACAGATGCGTCACCAGGCTTTCCGTACGGGATTAATCCCTCCCAGCTCCTCATTATGCGGCTCCGTGCTTCGTATTCCAGCTGAAACTTTCGGCAGGGTTTCAGAATTTCCTGATCCGGAAGAAAATCGCTGGTGCAGGACTCCTGGAGGGGTTATTCCTCATGAGATTATGGAGGTGTTACCCTGGGGTAGTGCCCAACTCCGGAACCTGGGCCTCAAAGAGTTACATGAAACTTCAGTTTTATCCAGTGAGACTTTTTACAAGTTGTTCCTTTTTTTGAAACTTTGTTAATAATTGTTTTTAAAGTTAGGATTTTTTTTTCCTTGACACAATGGCCTAAAGGATTTTTGTTCCTTGAGCTGCACAAGCTATTTCAGTTTAGGTTCTGTGTCAGACTGTGGGTTCCATTTAATTTAACCCTTCCTGACTTTGTACAGGATAAATAGTGGCATTCAGGTCCTGTTTTAAAGTTCTCATGATGACATAGCCATGATTCTGTATTAATTTGGACAAAGCCTAGTACAGATCTGCATTTCTGAGGTTAATAGCTCCCTCCTCCTTCCCCCCAAACACAGCTGGCTCTGATCCTGAATGTGAGCTGGAGGAGAGAGTGTTGTCCTGGCCATCTGTCCTCATTCACTCCAGCCTTTTGCAGGGACACAATCAACATACCTGAATTGAATACTTGCAGCTTCAACAGAGTTGCTGGTGTGAAAACAGATGCAGTCTTTCTTTGAGAGTACAGTTTCTTTCTTTTCTCAAATGTGGCTGCCTTTATTTCACAACTGAAAGAATAGGAATTGCATTTTGGAAAGCTTTCATGGTATAGTTGCATGCTAAAACAGGGATAACTGGGAAAACAGCCAGAGCAAGCAGATATCAGGTGTTTCATCACAGAACTGGAAAAGCAGGCATTCTTGAACTACTTTTTTGAAAAGTAAATGAGTGAGTGGTGCTATAATGAGGCCAAGTTGCAAATTTTTGGCTTTTCCACTGAGATGCTGTTTAATTTCTTGTATTTGGTTAAAATGCCCTGGGAAATACTGAGACCTTGCATGCTGAGAAACTTGCCTCTGGCTTCAACTACAGCTTTCCTCTGTATTTGGTATTCTTGTACGCCCTAAAAATAATACAGGGTCCAAAAAAATTGAGAATGGATAGATGAGGTAACACTCACCAAACTGATTCATAGACTCATTGTGCTAAAGGTGTGTGAGTCCTTTCAGGTTCTCACTACATTAATCTTTGTAGTGTTTTTTCTAGAAAAGTGTCTTTTTGGAAATACTCTTTTTCTTTTCAGAAGCAGCATTAATTGTAAATCTATTTTATGTGCCAGATGCTGCTTGAGAGGTTTCTCTGGGCTGGTAGTATTGGTTTGGTGATGCTTGATAAAATCTAAACCAGCATTCTTATTTTCTTTCAAGAGGAAGCTGTGTAGGGGACCAGCACAGTTCTTGTGGCAAATACTAAAATATGCTGTGTTTAGCAGAAGTAGAATCCATGGTGCTCTGAATCAAAGTCAATACTTAGGTCACTTTGCATGTGTCTTTGGCAATCCATGTGCCACCATTGTGTTATAATAACATGCTGTCACATTGGAATAAGCTGTTCCTGGCTCAGTGTATTCACAAGGATGAATCAAGTTGAAGGAAAGTCAATACATTTGGTAAAATTTCTGTAATGTGACACCTTTAAACAACAGCAGCAGAAGAATTTGATAGGAAATGAAGGAATCATGCCAAAATTTCCCCGCTGCCATGCTTTATAAAACTCACTCCACACCTTGGACACATCAGCAGGAAAATTTGTGCTCCTCGTTTGAGAGTGATGGACTTTTCTTTTATTTTTCACCTACTTAAGTGATTGCACTGGCCAAGATCAACTTCCTGGCAATTGCATGATGTGTCTTTGCCTCACTCAAGTGGTTTCTGCTGTGACTCACAGAACTGAGATGATAAATGAGGTCTGCATTGCTCATTCATTGGGGCTCCTGCTTCTGAACCTGACTTCTGCCTTTGGGTGTGATTGCAACTCAGAACTACAAGAACACATGCCTAGAGTGTCACTGAGGTTACCTAGAACCAAGCAATTCTTTTTACAACCTTTGAGGTTGATTTGAGGCACTTTCTGGCTCGTTGCAAGAAACTAATGAGCAAAATTCTCAGGTTTTGGGCTCAGAGTTTAATGTTTCTGTGGGATCAACAGTGAGCCTTCACCTGTTGTGGAAGTTGAACAAAGGGCCTTGGTGCTCAATTCTGCTGTAATAGAACATGTTGTTTGTACAGAAAATAGCAAAAAATGAGATTGGCCTGAATGAATTACAAATTTTATTCTCTGAATATTCTAAACCATTTTAGGTCTTTAAATTTGCTGCTTGTGGTTTCCTGGAAGAGCAGCAAAGTTTCTGAAATTACCCCTTAAATTTCACAAAACCTTCATTAATACTAAAAAAAAAAAAATTAAGCTGTGTTTTATTCTTGATGTTCAAATTTTGCTTAGTTATTACTTTAATTTTTCCCAGAAGGCTTTTGAACCAAGCTTAACATTGTGACAATCTGCTGTGCCTCTAGGACACTATGGCCAGGCCCCAGCATTCTGCTGGGCTTATTCTCATTGTTCTCCCTCATCAGCTGCCCTTTGCTTTTTTTCCTCTCTTTTTCAGTGACAAAGCATTTTGAGCTGTAATCTTGTTAACTGGGCACTGATCCTATTAGTTGGGACTATCCACCTTTATTCCCCAATTCGTGGTGCTGCCTTGGAGGAATGCAGCAGAGTGTGTTTGATTTTTGGGTGTTTGTCCACAGTGTAACTCTGCTACAGCTTTATTCTCAAAAGCAACTATTCAAATTATCTGGGACAGCCACTCTTGATTTTTTTGCCATTTATGGTGTTCAGATATTGGTTGTATCCTTGATGAAGATCAGCTATTTGTAAGTTTAAAACAAAAAGTTACTGACTTAGTGGTTTTTGACTTTTTTTTTTTTTTTGCAAGGTTCTCTTGCAAACTGAATAAGTCATTCTCTACATTTGAGTTTTTCAATGCAGTACTTGAAATATTTTGATGTTGAGAAATTCAGAGAGAAATTCTCAATTGAGTTTTCTGGAAAAAAAATCTTCAATATTTGTGCTTCTGGTTGATTACTGCCATGTTGCTGAATAATTATTAACAGCAGAATGTGCCCTTATACATCTTCATTAAATACTGCCTGTGATGGAAAAATGTGGTCAAGGTTGATAATCCAAGAGTTATCAAAACTAAATTTGCCCTAAGCACTTGAAATGTTGATTTTTTTAGCAGTGCTTAAAAAGGTGTAAACACACCTTTCGAACACCTGCATTTTTAACTGTTTTCTCAGTAACTTCCTGCAGCATAAAACCCTCAACCAACCACAAAAAAAACCCAAACCACCATGAGAAAAACAGAAAAGCACTCACTAAACCCACAAGAAACCCCACTTCCCCTCCAGGAAAAAAAGGTTCAGTCAATAAGTCCTGCTATTAATTAATTTTCTGTTATTAGTTAGTCTGTATATTGAAGGGTAGAACCATCTAATAGGTAACCAGAAGCCTCTAAATAAAATGGAAGACAGTATTTTAAATGAATACCTATGCTTGCTTTATTAAGAAAATAAATATATGAAAATAAAACTTATTTCCTGTTTTCCACCAATATAAGCTCTTGTCTTAGTTGATCTTTGTGGATTCTGTCAAAGCATCCAAGAGAAACTGATGTTTGAATTTTTTTCTCCCTTCCTTACCTCAGTTTTTGGAGTTTGAGGTCAGTGTTATTCCTGATTGAAACTAATGATCAGCAGATGTAACACTAAAATATTCTTTTCCTCAGTGATGTTTGCTGTCCCCACTGTGGATTAATGGTTCACCGTCTCACTGAACTGCAACTCCTGACTTTTGCAGGGGAAACTCAACTCCCAACTTCCTCCCAGGTGTTAATGGAGTTTATTAAACAGCTCAGCAGAACAGGGAGTCAGCTGCATGTTTGCAACATCACACTGGGCTGATGAAGCCACCTCCTTGCTGAGGGGATGAGTTGTGCTGGCATCCTTCGTGGATTGCTCTCAGAACTGTACAAAAAGTGATCCAGAATTTTATTTATAGAGTGGAGCCAATTCCATAGCGTAGGGTGTTCATGGCTGTTCCTTTATTTAGTACTTGGGTGGCCTAATTCATGTTCTCCATGGCAACTAACGTTAGGTGACATCTGCTAAATATTGCACTTCAGGATTTCAGTCATGCCATATTATGTGGAGTTCATTTATATTACTCCTAGATGGTTAGCAGTTAAGTGCTTTTCCAGTTTCAGGGGAGATAAAGCAGAAATATGAAATGTGTCAATTTAGAAATGAATCTGTGATGGATTACCTTTCTCTTCTGTGTTGCTTCAGTGTCTGTAAGACTCAGTGGATTTTTACAGGCATAATTCACTTTCCAGTTTGTGTGCACTGTCATTATTTGTCAGATGTCTGTGCTGAGAACATGGGAGCAGAAGAGTGTGAATCAGTCAGGTGCAACATCACAACTTTCTAGGCCAGCAGGGCAGGGCTCATGATTGTGTTGTTGGACAGAGAGAGAGAGCTTCTGTGCCTAAAGATAATTCTTGTACCCACAGGCACTCAACTGCCTGTTCTTTTTTCCCTGATTTTTGGTAAATACCTCTCCCTTTTCCCATCTTCCTGCACCTGTAATGAATAATTGCATAACTCCGTAACTGCCTTGCTGAGCTGTTTGAGTAAATGATTGCAGAGGTCACAATTCTCCTGTCTTTCTTAAAGTCTTTTTTTGCTCTTGTTGGGATTTGGGTTTCTTTCCTGAGTTGGTGACAGGGCTTGCAGCAGTGATCCCAATTCACAGGTTCTGTGTGGAACAGCTGCATTTTTCCTGTTAGGATAACTTGGTATTTTTCAGGGATATCAGAGCTATGTAATTACAGGGAGGTCAGTGTTTTCTCTTTAGTCCCATCATCTGACTAATGCCCAGTTCAGAGACTTTTGTGTAAGTGACTTAGGGCTGGCAGGGTTGGAATACAGTTCCAGAGTGTTCACCACATCAGTGCCGTTTGGATTTCTGTGGGATGTCTGAATCCTTTGTGTCCATGAGGCTTTCCAGACTTGCATACTCCCCCTCATGTGCCTGCTGACTTGTCAAACTTACTAATTAGGTGATCTCAGGTAATTCGGTTAGCAAGTTCTTTCCAGCTTGTTTTTTCACCTTACATTTTTGTTCTAGTGGCTTTTTAATCCACCTTAGTTCTTCTGACAATCTCCATTTCTGTCACGAGAACTCTCTCACTTGTTGCTTGAAAACACAAGTGCTGAGAAACTTAATTACATAGGATTACACAGAGTAATCATAGAGTCACACACCATAATTTATGAAAGTGGCAAAAGTTTATGTAATATCAAAGAAAAAAAAAATCACCCATTTTGTAATGGGTTATAAACGTTTCTGGAAGTGTAAAGGTTTGAGTTTAAGTACTCTGTGTTGGAAGAATTGTCCTTCCCTGCAGTGAGGCACCAGGAGATGTTTTTGTCTGACAAAAGCACAGCCTCCTGTAGCTCTGTGTGTAATTCCAGGTTGCCAGAGCCCCTGTGGGAATAGTCAGTGATGGAGTTGACAGCAGCCTTTAGTGGAGGATGGGTTACCTGGCAAAGCAGGTGTTGATTGAGGAGAGCTTCCATTAAGTTGGAACTAAATGGTCTTGTCATGGGTTGTGTGGTGGTGGGAACAGTTTTTTGTGACATTGAGCTCATGTTTTGGTTTTTTTCTATAAGCTGAAGGCAAAGTGAGGTGCCTTTATTGCCTCCATGTCTCCAGAATTCTGGGATTTGGGGTTTCTTTGCCAGTGGCTTATAGCTGTCATTTACTAATTCAGTAATTTCCTCCATCTTGATCTGAATTTTTTTTTAAATGTGAATCTTCTGAATCCTTTTATTTATTTCTGACACATTTTGGGTACTTTGCTGGGTTTGCTACCTTGTTGTAATTATTATAATTGCCAGTGTAGTGAATGAAACTGGTGGTTATTGACTGGAATTGTGTGAGTGACACTGTAATGTGAGACTGGGCTGGAATTTCATGGCCTCTCTGTGATTCTGGTAGCCCTTCACCTCTTCCTCTGCTAGTTTGCCTAGTTCTGTTTGACCCTTTCAAAGGAAGATGTGAAAAAATACTATTAATAACCAAATGAAATGTTTTCTTAGGTAAAACAAATAAATACAAACAAAACAAACCAAGCTGTTAAAAAACGTTTCTTCAAACATTTCTTTTGTCCTTGATGTTATTTACAAAATACACAGTTGCTGAAATAGAAATCATTGATTTTTTGAAAGATGCAGCTCTGAAAAGGCAAAAGGATTTTAAGTTTGGGTAGAGCTGACTATGGTGTTTGCCACCAAGTACTAGATATGCATCAAGGATTCACTTCCTTGTCTCAAGGTTAGTCAAGAGAATTTTAAAACCCACCCCATGTCAGTTCAAGTAAACATCCACTTGCCATGTGACCTGACATCATACCTGCTTTATTGTGTATTATTTAGAAACGAAACACTTTCAAACTGCTGTGTGGTGTGATTTAGATGTTCCCACAGAGCTCAGATACTGAAATCCAAGATGTTCATAAATTTCAGCTTTGTGTTTATGCTGGGATTATAGACAAGGCTCTCAAACCGCATGATTTGGAAACTTGGTGACGTGTCCAGTCTTTCACACAGACAAGTCACTGAAGTCAAATTAAGGTCACTGTGCTCAGCCTTTAACCATGCTCTGATAGAAAGCTTCATAAAAGAGCTTTACTGTATTCTGACTAATTGGAATAGTTTGATTATGTAGTTGAAAACAGATGAGGGAAGGGAGAGTGATGAAGCATTTCCCTGCCTGGGAGCTTGAGCACACCTTGAAGCTCAAGTAGGTTTGTGACATCTGTATCAGATGTTTGTGTGACACTGCCTGTTCAAGGGTACACTGAACTATTCTCATGATTCTGTCCTGTTAATATTTTGTGTAAGGATGTAAAGCACAGTAGGAATCAATTAGAGAAAGATCAGAAGTTATTCTAGTAAAGTAGTGTCTCTTCTTGAAATGATACATTATATGTAATTAAATCAGAGTAATTACCCACCTAGAATGGCTCTCAAGTAGTTCAATCTCTTGCTCCCACTTTTCACTCCCCTCCAAAACTCTCCCTTATTGTGTTTCTTCCCCAACTTTATTATGAGGGAGAGGACTTCAGGTGTGCTGGCAGAAGTCCATGGATCTCTCAGACATTTGGGCACACTTGCATTCTGAGATGCCAGTGCCACCTAATAGTTGCCCAGGGCTTTGTATGGATCATTCCCTCATATTAGTAGATAATTCCAAGTTTCCCTGCTGATGCAGTGTAAGAACTTGTGGAGATTTCTTTTTGGGACACCAGCTTTCATATATCCTAATACCCAAGTTTTCCTAAGAAAAGCCTTCTAATGTTCTTTCATTCAGACCTATGAGTAGTAGCAGCTCCTACACCTTGAATGGACATGATGCTGCTTTACTTCTTAATCCCATTTTCCCTGGCAATGTTCCAAGGGAAATGAAAACTTACTTGGAGTGGTAGCAAAGTAAATAAAACACTCTGATACCTTGGAAGAAGTTCCAGTTGCCAGCAGTGCAATGAATAGGTGTCAGAGTCTTCAGCGAGGAATTACAGATTTTACAGATTTACAGTAAACATAAAGATGAAATATTGAGAGGTTCTGCCTTTTCTTTGTCTTGGAGAATTGAAGGTGCTTTCCACCAGTGCAGAATGGTCAGGAGATGAGAATTTTCTTGTTCATACATAGGAATAGGCCAAACAGAGGTTGTGCAATCATCCTGAATTACTGCACTTACTCAGCGGGCAGATCCCTGTGGAGGAACAAAAAGGTTTTTAAAATGCACCTTCCAGGGTGGGCTTCCTTTGCATCAGCTTCACCTTCTCTGTGAGGCTGTGACTTAATTTTCTTAGCTCCACTGAAGGCTGATCTTTGATCTTTTTCCCTTCACTGCATCTCCTGGGCACTGAACCATTGCTGTGCTGAACAATTACACTCAGCATCTCAATCAGAATTCCATCCCTTGAAGAAAATAGTACTTTATCTAGGTCTTAATTTACTCCTTAGAATTCTTCATCTCAGCCCATTACTCTCTAGGTTTGGTTTTTTTTTTCCCTCAACAAACCTAAATTTCATAGGACAGAATAGCTAGGCAGGTCATTTGCTCCAATTTTCATTGCTTTAGGTGACCAAAATGTTTCATTTTCACTGTGACCCTTGGAATTGTTTATCAGGCTGATCTGTTGACATTTCATTTGAATGATTGCTTTCAAAATACGTATTTTCTGCATCCCATTTTGATGCAGGGAATGAATAAAGGTCTTGGACTGATGTGTAAAACAAGGAGTGTGGGCCACTCAGTAACAGCTCATATATAACTTTAATCAGATTTATAACAATGCAGGAATGACAATGCATATATAATTTTAATCAGATTTATAACAATGCAGGAATGAAGGGCAGAGTTTCTCCTAGAATCCAGACAGTGGGAAGGTACAGGCCAGTAGTTCCTGAAACAAATCCAAATATAGAATCTTTTCTCTCTGGCTTTGTAAACATTTTATTTTACTATCCCAGCTAAGCTAAGCTTGGAATCCTGTGAGTACCTAGGAATTTGTTGACTTTATCAGTGGTAACTGTTTTCCAGACAACCACGCATTGGTGTACTGGAGTCATTGCCTAAAGTGGAAATACAGTGTCTGTACAGATATTTAAGCCTCAACTGTTACTTTAGCTGAATCCTGAAGTTTGTTTTTTAATCTGCATGCTCTTCTTCTGAGGCACATCCTTGGGGTACCTTGTCTATGCCACTGTTGTTGGGAAATTGAGAGAAATTCTCCCTGGACTACTGGCAGTAGGTCCTTGATGTAAGGACCAGGAGCTTAGAAAAGGCAAAATGACAGCCTCCTGATCAAACAGGTGTCATGTCAGCTTCAAAGCAGCTTTTCACACACAGCTGTCACTTAACTGTAGTTATCTGGGCCGTGCAGATGGACTGGAGAGGAGAATATTCCAGCCCTGTCTTTCAAGTGTGGAGATTCACAGCTGAGATGTGCAGGAGTCCAGGGTGTGACTCCAGATCTGCTCAGCAGCTTAGGTGGGGAGATAGCACCCCCAGCTGCAGATGCAATAAAGCAGGGCCTTGATGGAAATGTTAAACATGGATTGGAAAGGAAAACACCCATGGAAGGACTTCTGCTTGTCCTCACAGCATTGTTAGCCTTTATTTTTGCCCAAAATTGATGTATTACATGCTTAAAGGTTACTATCACAGTATAGCTGCAATTAATATTTTGTTATGTTTCTGCTGTTGCTTTTCTGACACTTAAGTGCTTCTTTCTCTGTGGTATTAAAAGCCTGATAAAGAGCCTTTATATTCAACTTAATTGGACAATAGAACTTCAGTGGCATTTTTTAAATTGAGAAATAAATCAAAAAATATATGAGTGAACTGGTTTGGTCTGGTGCAGAGAAGTTAGACCTGAAAACAAAGCTTAAGGCATGTCAGGATGGTTTTGTGAAGTGAAATGATGCAGGAACAATGAAAATGAGGTGTCCTGCAGAGGAATTTCAGTCCAGGTGTTGTACACACCCCTCAGTATAAGGACACCATGCTTTGGTTGCATTTTCATTTTGATGTTTGATATTTTGGTTGCTGAAGTGGAGTAGTGTTTTCTCTTCAGGGAAGGTTGCCAACCTGTGTGTTCTGGTTTGTGCTCAGACTTTTGTTTCCAGGAAAAATAAGATATTACCAGCATTCATCTCTCATTAGCTTTCAATGTGGAACATTAGTCAGCAACGTGCCCTTGCAGCTGAGGGCGCTGAGGGTATCCTGGGCTGCATCAGGATTCCTGCTAATAATGCTGGATCATTTCCTTTCTTGCAGGTGGTATGGTCAAGAAAAGGACTACAATGTTCTAGTCATGGATCTTCTCGGGCCCAGCCTGGAAGACCTCTTCAACTTCTGTTCTCGCAGGTTTACGATGAAAACAGTACTTATGCTAGCAGACCAGGTACGTGCACACCTTGGTGGGAGCAGCTTCAGAGCCCTGAGGGATTCTCTGCAGAGCGGGTTCAATAATTGATGCAGTGTTTTATACACTAAGTGAACACTTGACCTAAATGAGGACAAAATAATGGTGCTTTCTGTGTGCTCTGCCCTACAAAATGCACCGAGTGGGAGGGCACTGCAGCTACCAGCTCCTTTGTGCTGCTGCTTTAAGGGCAACTTCACAGAAATATTCAGACTAATTTGGGTGGACTCACTGCCAGTATCACCACAGGGGCTGTGGTAGGGGGACTGAAAGAGTCTCCAGTTGTGGGTGATCTGATTCAATGGGACCTGTGGTGACAACATGCCAGTCTGTCCCTGTGCTCTCACACCCTCCTGCAGCCTCTAGGACCAGACAGTGAGCTAATAATAAATAACTGCCTTGCTTGTTTGGTCCTCACAGACAGTTCTTAAAGCTGTTAGTGGAGATGCCACTCTACCTCCAGCATAATCGAGGCCTCTAAAACTCTCTCAAGTCTTTTTTTATAGCAGTTGATATTTTTCCAACTTGGTCATGAGAATACAGCATTTGAAATGAGCAGCCATATTTATTTCTTGCTTAATAAATGGCTTGATTGTGCTTCCTTCAGCTGCTTGAAAAGCACTGATGGTTTTTCAAGTTGAATTTTTCAATGGTAGTTGAAATTTCATCTAATATTACGTAATTTATATCAGTACCAAGTTGTCACTTAGCCAGATGCTCGTAGAATCCCAGACTCTTGGCCAAGGAAGCTCAAGGCATTTGTCTGGAGACAAGGTCAGTTGTCCCTGTTCTCAGCTGCCCTAAGAGGGTGATGTGCTTGCTTTAGAGAGCCATTTGCCTGCTCACTTAGCCAGAGTCTGGGTGTGACAGCATCTCCAGGGAATCCACGAGGGGTTTGTGCAGTATTCCTTAAGATGATAAACATTAATTGGCTGTCAGCTGGGAAACAGGCAGAAATGGAGGATATCAGTGCTCAGAAGTGGCTTTTAGGGCATAGTCCAGCAAACAGCTGTCAGGGGTGTGATGTAACAACTCAAGCCTGCAAGAAGAGTGTTTGAGGAGCTGCAGAGCTGTGCCACATAACCACGGGCTGTGATCTCACCCACAGGAAATGGGCTGGCCCTGTATGATGACATAGATGTGCCAGAGTTTCTCCATGTCTCCAAATATTCTGGGATCAGGGTAGCCTAGGTATGGCAAAATGGGCCACCATCAAGTTGTGACTTGCTCCATGAAAACTGCTACCTGAAAAGTGATGTTTGATGAATGAATAACCAGATGAATGAGTAACTGGGACAGGGGGAGGGAATGAGCTTTAAAATTGGCTTGTGGTAGCTATAAAACCTTTGAAATAATGAAAAGAAATTACTTTTTAATAGGATGCTATAGTTAGAAACATGAACTTCAATATCTGGGAATTATTCAGGTATTTAATCTACCAGTTTCTGACCAAGATTGTGGAATTTTAACATGAAAAGACAATACTCAGACAGCATTTTAAAAAATTGGTTTTCATTAAGCAAATGCGTAAACTGAAGTTGCAGAGGAAGGTAACACCAAAAATTCATGCTTTCGTTTAAGGTTTAATGAAATGTCTTGCTCTCTTTGAAATCTTACATGTTGCTGGTTTTTTTTACAGATGATCAGTAGAATTGAATATGTGCACACAAAGAATTTTATACACAGAGACATTAAACCAGATAACTTCCTAATGGGTATTGGGCGTCACTGTAATAAGGTTAGTCCAAAGCTCTTTGTTTCCAAGCTGCAGAGGGAATGCCTGTGTGATTTGATTCCGGCTGCACAACTTTTGTAAAAGCCATTGCTAAAACTGCTATTTTTGGGTGCTAAACCACAGTTGTTGGGTGTGAGAACTTGGTTTTCTTGGTGTCCACTTGTAAACGCTGTAGGTCTCTGACCCACCCTGGGAGATGCACTTGATTGCAAGATGATTTCTAGACTTGCAACAAGGTTATAAACTAACCCTAGAGAATACTTGACTACTTCTCTCAAGATGTCTGTTGTCATAGCATTTTATTCCTCTATGATAAAGTCAAATCTTACCTTTGGCTTTGGGGCTGACTTCCTAAGATGAAAACAACTTGTGCCAACGTGGGAGCTCCTGACCTACCAGTCAGCAGGGCATTAAATCTTGCAGTGACAGACTGGTAAAGTCTCTTCAACCATCAGAATTGTGGATAAGACCAAGAGCCAACATGCAGATGCCTCTATAAATAAAAGAAATTATGCAATTATGTTGATGGAAAACTGTTAAACTGTAGAATAACTGTGAACCTGCTGTACAACAAAAATTTTGTCTCAGTTTACTTTGTGGGGGGGTAAAAAAGCTGAGGGTGGGTGGGGGGTGGGCTGAGGTTGTTACACTTTTTGGGATGGGTAAACATAGTCAGAAGTGCATGTTTCCTGCCTAGAAGGCAACTTTTTCATTTTATTTTTAGTTTTCTTGAGTGAAATATGCTTAATCCTGCAATTTGTATGTCGAGCTCGGGCAGACAGGCAGCATTGGCAATGCATTAAGCATGCTACTGATTAGAAATTAACTTCAGGACAAATGTACGTGATCAAGCTGTTTATTGGAAGCAAGATTCCCACTTCTCTATATGCCATCCCAGGATGTCTCATCTGGTTAGGCACTACCAGTAATCAAAATGTTTACCTTTGTTTGCCTGTATGAATGCCAACTTCAGGGCCATGAGCATTAGAAGGGGAAAGCTTGGATAATGTGAGATAACAGCTCTTGTCTGAAGAGGTGCAATGCACTGAGTGTTTAGAGACAACCATTGTTGGAAAAGCTTGTAATTCCAGCTGAAAGGCAGTCTTTATGTAATCCTGTTGCTGTTAAACTTTGTTTGTTCCCAAGTTTCATACTTTCACTCTGTACAGCTCTATTTTTCTCTGCTGTGTTGAGCAGTTTAGGCTCCTTAATTCTCTGGCATGACTCAAAGTAGAACTTGAAAACTTTTATTTTGGTTTTTTCCTAGTTTTAGTTTCTGATTTCCGATTGTTCTTTTTGGGCCATTTTTCTATACTTTTGCACAGTCATGCTAGGTTGGCATTGCTGCACTCCAGTTCATCTTGGTGTGGATTAATGGCCTAGAAATTGCTGCTCTGCTTACTTTAGAGGAGAAACACATTAGATTTGCATCAGCTGAAATTAAAGATGAAATTGCCTAGAAACCATTAAATTTTTCCCCATTAGGGAGCCATGCAATGATATAGTGGTAAAGCACTGTGGGCATGGACTTCACTTATGTTTCAGGGGGTTAGGGAGTTAGTTCCTGACCCAAGTGCAAATTAATAGTTTTACACGAGCAAAATATGGAATGGGTTCCTTCAGTTTGGGATCAAGTGCTTTGTCTAGGAAACATTTGCCACCATACACTATTTAATGTTTCTTTTTGTAACCAAGTGTAGTTTTGGGGTTTTTAGAGATGACTCTACACAGTTCAAAGAAAATCAGCCACAGAGACTAGAACAGCATGGTAATCTTGTTCCAGTAGCTTCCTGTCAGTTATATTAAAAAAAAAATTAAATTGATTTTTTTCCCCAAATTTTAATTTGGTGACTGGGAGAAATTTTGCTCCCACCTTAAAAGATGAATTTCCAGCTCTGCTAGAAATAAGCCCTGCATGCTTATGAAAGTAAACTTTAAGGTGACTAAATGCCTTCTACCTCTTCCTTACTGAAGATTTACTTTTTCTAAATGTCTTATGGGGGAAGGGCAGTTTGTGGAACCAAAGGCTGCTTTTGTAAGCAAAAACTTGAATTTCCTTTTTTAATAGAGCCAAATGTCACCATTGCTATCCCTGGTTAAGGCAGTGCCATTTTGGAGCGGCTCACAGTTGAAATTTACCTTGTCCCATCTGTCAAATTTTCTCCTTGGAAAAAAAAAAGATACTTCTATAAATAATCAAAATATGACTCAAAAAAGATGGAAATATACAGTTTTTTTGAAAAGTACAGTGCTTGGTGGAAGAAGGATGGCATTTGGCTACCCTGTTCTTTCTCGAACGCCTCGGTGTTGCCTGTCTGCGCCGGCCAATGTTGCAATGTAAGCAAGACTGTTTGATGCACTGCCACCCTCTATTGTTTGTTCAGTGTTTAGAATCTCCAGTGGGGAAGAGGAAAAGAAGCATGACTGTTAGTACTTCTCAGGACCCATCTTTCTCAGGATTAAACCAGGTCTGAACTGTCTCCTATTCCAACCTCAACCCCAAATTCATGTGCTTTATTTTTGTTCTGGTTTTTTTTTGTTTGGTTTATTTTTTGTTTTTTATTTCGTTTTTCTGGAGAATGTAGACCTTGCAAAAGCACCTCTTATGTTGGCATTATTCAGACATACTTGGCAAACATGTAACATTACTAAGATGTTTCCCTGTGGCGCTTGTTTAAATTGTGGAATTATTTCTAAACTTTGATAGGGCTAAATGTACGTGCTTGATTTCAGGTGCAGGTTTTATTTGTTGTCTTTCCAACTCAAAAGGCAATCTCCTAAAAATGTGGTGAAATGAAATAGCAGGGCTCCTGCTTGCCTTGCTGAAGGTTTCCTGCAGTTCCTGTGGATGCACGTGGAGAAGTTCTCTTATCTCTTCAGCCAGACTCCTCCCCGTGCAGTTTTTGTTCAAAATCACCCCAAATATGTAATGAAGATTTAATATTTTCATCCATTGTGCTTAAAAACGGAAATTACTCTAACAAGCTGTGTCTTGGAGAAGCAGGAGCTGATCTTGTAGTGTCTAATGTTGTATTTCTGACTCTTGAAGAGAAGATGAATTGCAGAGAGAGGAAGACATTTGCCAGTTGGTAGCAGGACAGCTGGAGATTGCTGAATATGAATCACTGCTCAGGAGCTTGGCCATTGGTCCCTAGCTTTGCACAGCAGTCTCCATGGATTAAATCCCAGGCGGATTCCTGCTGTACACAAGCTGACAGGCTTCTGTTGTCTGCTTCTGAAACTTTCTTATCAGAGGCACAGACTTTGATCTACTTCTCTAGTTGCTCTTGGCAAAAATTGTGCCCTACTTCTCCAGTTTCCTGCTGATAGTGCAACAAACAGAATGAAGGTGGTGTGAGGTTATCTGGGAACTGGCACTGGGACGTTCTGTGCTCATCCAAATTGGGCTGTGTCTCCCAGCTTAATTCTTTCCAGCAGGGACTCGCTCCTTTGCCCTCAGCCCATCCACAGGGAAATACAGACTGATCCTGAGCTAGGGAACAGAGCAAACTTCCCCAGGGAAGCTGCTGCTGTAAAATAATAGCCAGTTACAGGTCTGTGTTGTGGACCAAATCAGAAAATGAGGGATTGCATTCGAGCTCAGACTTTGCTTCTAGGAAAGTCACAGCAGAGCAATCACATGAAGCTTTGTACTGTCTGCTTTGGGATTCAATATCAAATATTTCCTGGCATATCAGATGATTTCCTGGTAGCTAGGGAACATATCCATGCTCACTGAGTAGCTGCCATGGTGGGTGCACCACAGCCAAGGCCCACACCTTGCTGAGCTGTCTGAGCAGTGGAGTTGATTTAAAAACTTGGGTTTATGTCCCTTGCTCCAAGCATTCTGGGCTTTCAGGGTGACTTTCACCTGAACAGCAAATGTAGCACTGCAGTGCCTTGTGTTTGCATGTAAATCATGGCAAGACTTCAACCTCAGGTTTTCTGCTCTGACACCAGTAGTTTAAGAGGATTTTAGCTTTGCTTTTCCCTGTGTAGGCTACTGTAGTTGGTAAATCTTCTTGGATCAGAATTCTGAACCATAGCTACTCTGCAATTCAGAAACTTTCAGTATCTTGGACACTTCATATAGAGTGAACTTCCTAGTTCACAGCACTTCCAGTATGCCAGTGACCCCCCCCCCCCATTTCAGCCTTGGATGTATTTTAGTCTCCAGTTTGCTTTTAAAGATGTATCTTCAGTTCCGGAATCAGCTTTAAGTTGATACTGTGTTGGTTTTTACTGAGACTTTATGAAACTTTAAATGTCTTCTTTCCATCACGCTCTGCCCCCACCCAAGTTACTTTTGCAGCACTGATCAGCCTGTAGGGATTGTAGTCCTTGATCCTGTAGCATTAATCCAGTGTTGGAATTGTAGCTTGAAATCTAAGGGCTAGAATTTGAAAGGTTCCTTAGGTACTTCTTTCTGCCTCAGCTTTTTTAGCCTAGTCCTGAAATCTTGCCCAAGAAGGTACAGCCTGGATGACCCTTTGTAGGTGGGCTGGCTGGCAGCACACTGATTACCACACACTAATTACCACACACTCAGGTTGCTAAATACCAAATCATTGGGCAAGCTTGGTTATTAGAAACCCAAATTGGATCCATTCCTTGGCTCCAGCTTCCCGGCTGTGTTAAAACCAGCGAGTTTATCCTGCTGCTGTGGCAGTGTTCTGGGAGCCTTAAAATGAGCCAAGAACAGGCTGTCTTGTTTGCTGGGGAAGGTTTTGGCCTTGTGCTCTGCAGAATGGCCACTGTTCTTTGAGACAGGAGGTTGCAGGATGTGCCTCGTGCATTGAGCTGCCCTTAACTCTGTGTGTGTGTGTGACCTGCTCTGGTGCCAGTGGGGTCTGGGATGTGCCTTCACACATCTTCCTCCTTCAGCTGTGCATTGCAGTCATCAGACTACAGTAGTGATAGGCAATAGTGGTAGAACTAAGCTCCAGAGGCTGAGTAGCACCATCTAATCCACTGCAGGGGATTGAGAAAAGGCTTGAACTAATTCACCATTGAGTTTTTAACTGACTAGTTAAAGCTGGTTGCGCCTCCGCACTGTTACTTTGCTTCTTTTAACTGTAGGCTGTTACATTGTCTGGGTGTCTTAAAACATAGCTAATGCTAGTGAAAGAACTTGGGAATTTGGGAAATTGGATAGGAATCTAACCTATTTTCATTTTTCTTGAAGTTATTCCTTATTGACTTTGGTTTGGCCAAAAAGTACCGGGACAACAGGACAAGGCAACACATACCATACAGAGAAGACAAAAATCTCACTGGCACAGCTCGATATGCCAGCATCAATGCACACCTTGGCATTGAGCAGAGGTGAGTGCAACGTTCTGGAGGGTGCAGGGTGATCTTTGGAAGCTTCTGAAGAGTCTGAGCTCATTTTGTATGAAAAGTGTATCCATCTCTTTGCAAGTGTTCTTCCTTGTGGCTGCCTGTGCAAGGATAGGGGGAAAAATCCAAGCACCTAATTTGCTTCTTGAAGAGACTGTGTTTCTTGCAGACATCAGGTGGATGTTCTGCATATTATTTTGGTTTTTTAAAGGCTAAGCCATGCTTTGATGTGGGTCTGTCAGAGGCCTTTCACACATAAAATGGTGCACTTTGCTGATGTGTTGGTACCTGTTGGCACCACTGCTGACTGGCTTGAGAGGCCTTTCTGTAAGCAGAAAGGGTGTTCTAAAGCTGGTGTCTGACCTGTTTTCTCACTCTCTTCAACTTAGTAAACCATTATATCTCCTTTTGCCTGCAAGCAAGACTTAAATACCTTCAGTCACACTGTATTTTAGTTTCTGGTGTAGTCATGTCTGTAGGTATGTACACATGTGTGTGGATATATTTATATATTAGAGCTTTGCTTAATCAACAAACACATTCTTATCTTCTGGATCAAAGGCATTTTGTTCCTACAGAATCCTAGCACTTTCTACTGGCGAGAGCACTTCAGGTTGTTTGGAAGTGTTAAGTACTTATGGGATAGTAAGGGATGCCTCTCTTCTTACATCTGTGCCTAAATATTGTATTGGATAACTGAAGAGTGTGGCTTTAGCTCTCTTGGATAGTTAAAGCTTCCAGGAATGTCTGTGCCTCTGACCTTTGTGTTAACCAAGAAGGGAATGACAGAATTTCTCGTGATCAACAGAACATGTAACCCACAAATGGTGCTTTAAAATGCTCTGTGTTTCCTTTTTTACTTTAATTTCCTTAAGGTCCCTTCAGGGTATTTTATTGTGTCAGTGCCATTATTTAAGCCAGCTTGGCATGTGGCTCAGGGAAGTAAATGACAGGTGTCACTTCTGAAATAAATGCATTTCATAGATCCCAAGCAGTGCTGGTAAGGGAATATTTGTGCTTGCACCTGAGAGTAAGGGAGGGACCTGCAAAGGATGTTGCTTTTGAATTTAGTTGGACACGAAAAAATTGAATTTAGTTGGATTTTACACCATATCTGCTGGTAATGGGAATTCTGTTATAATTACAAATGTAGGTTGGTGCTTGCTAAAAGCTGCTAAACTGTCTAGGTCAAGCCAGCAGTGAGGCAAAGAAGTAATGCATTCCTGTAATCAAGAGAAACCAGTTCTGGAGCTTATGGCAGAATATTCCAACCTCTAGTCCTGTACTTTTAACTGTTACAGAACATGTTTTCCTACAGGTAATGACAGCTGTGCTCAAGGAGCTGTTTGCAGTGGTATTTATTTTAATAATGGAGAGGATTGTCCTGTTTTCCAAATCTTGGAAACTACTTTTATCAAGATATTGTAATAATGTACCCATTACAGATTTACAGAACTTAATGTTTCCTACTACAAGATCATGACATTAAACATTAAAACAATGAGCTGGTTGGGGGATGGATACTCTTAATCCCTTCATTGTTTCTGAATTTATCACTGCCTTCTCAGAAAACATAATTTTATGTCATGGCCCTGTACAGGTTTACTGAATGCTGTTGGTGATTAAAATCTGCAGTTCAAATAGAATTAGCAAGTTTTGCAGGCTGGAATTTGTGGGCTCAGTATCATTTTCCAGCCCTTTGTCTGTGGTTTCATGTTGCAGCTGAGATGATCTGAGGGGAGGGAACCAATCCCTTCTTGCCTGGGCACGGCAGAGCTTTTCTGGCCTTGTGCTAAAAGCTTTAGGGAGCCAAGCTGATTTTCCCCTGGGATAGCTTTTCCTTTGTTCCCCAGGGGGTCACAGAGCTGGCCCATGAGTGAGGGGGTGCCAGGCTGTTCTGGTTCTATTGGCTGGGCTGGAACACAAAACCTTCTTTCTTCTCGTACCAAGATCTGCAGATAGATCAGGTTAGAGCCTGTTCCCACTTCTGGGGAGCTGCTTTCCCCTCACCTTTGTGTGTAATTCTGTTTGCAATACCACTGTCAGCCTTTTGATCCCTTGTTGGGGTAGGAACTGTAGAGTCTGTCTTGCCACCCTGTAAATCTCTGGGTGAGAGAGCAGCAGCAAAACCCACCAGCTTGTCCCCATAAGGGAGCAGGGAGGAGAAAAAGAACTTATTTTTCTGCCTCATATTAAACAGATGTCAGCTGCAGAGAGGGGCAGTCAGAGGAAAAATCTGATTTTACCACAGCTGGGAAGAGGCAACTTTGCCAAGAGGAAAAAAAATCCTGGAGTGTGTTTTCCACTCCAGTGAACTGTGCTGCTCTTGGTGCTCAGGAAAGCTGTGAGCAAAGTACAGTGGTGTTCTTTTGGGCAGAGTGGGGATGTGGAACATGTGCAGGGCAGAAAGCACTTGAAGCCTTTTGCATGAGAGTTTGTGCAAGTTCTCAGTGAAGTCTGTGGCTGGATCACTTTGGAGTTCTCCAGCTGCCTTGGAACAGACTTCTGTGGGAAGAAGGCTCCTCTCAGATTTATTCGTGCACCTTTATAAATATTGCTGTCTTTTCAAATCAAAGACAGCTCAGGAGTTTATGACAGAAGGCAGGGAAGAAAGGAGCAGTGCCCTTTAGGGGCCAGGTGGTCAGGATTGATCCCAGACTGAGCCAAGGTTCAGGGGAGAATTTGACTGACATGATGTTACAGCCTTATTGACCTCATTAACCTCATTCTCTCTTACAATGCATTCCGTGGTTCCTACAGGAAAATCTTCAGTTTCTACCTGAGCTACTTAAGAAGGCAGGAAAGGCATTTCATGTTTTTATTTTTTTTCTTTTCATTTTCCAAAGTTTTTGTTTGCCAAATGAATGTAACTACAGATGGAAACTTAGAACACACAATACCTAAAGAATATTCCTTGCTTTAAAAATGAATAGGATCTCTTCCTCTCTTTTAGGGTTTATTCCTGAATTACTTTTTCAATTTAAATTTTTGAATGCCAGCACTGTGGAATAAACTAAGAAATGCCAGAATTTGTAATTCCTCGTGTTTTTCCTCCTGCAGTCGTCGGGATGACATGGAGTCTCTAGGCTATGTATTGATGTACTTTAACAGAACCAGTCTGCCTTGGCAAGGATTAAAGGTAGGTTACGATGCTTTTTTTTCCTTCCCCCACCCTTTTAATATTTTTTTTCATGTTTGGGTAGCATGCTTCTGCCTGTCAGGTGGGTTTATATAATGTTCAGCCTCAGTTGTACAAAGCAGCTTTTCCCAAAGCTTGATATTTATAGACTGTGGATTCTGCCTCTTACGCAGCAGGCAAAATGTGCATTGTTGGGCTGTCTTAAAATTTATGCTAAACAATAGCTGACATCATCTTTGCCAGTTATTGTCCTGTTGCAGGCTGAGGCCCCTTTGGGAAATAAAAAATAACATTGTTAGTGGATTTTTGAATTGCTGGAGAGAGCATGGAAATAATCTCTTGCCTGGCAAGTTCAGCCTCAGTGGTATCTTCAGTCCAGGTTATGGCACAACTGAATAAGTATTAACTGCAACTGCAGCAGGCTTGTTCAGGATTTCCATGTATGGGAGCCAGCAACAAACGTGGCAGACATTTCTTATTTCACATATTTAGACTCCAGTGATCGATTTTCATGTTTTAATTGTTTTCCTTTCTTCGTGTGAGAGTTGTGTAATTCCAATGGTGTTGCAGCTGCACAGTTTCTAAAAAGGCAGCAGCTTGTGGGCCACTGGAACTCTTCAGCTGCAAATGAATGTGAAGGGTGCTGAAGCACCAGGCAGCCCTGAATGGGGCACTGAGTGGGAATTAATACAACTTTGGCAAATGTAGCTGCAAGTCTGGTGTGGTTAATGGACAAAAGCAGCAGCTAGAACTACACGAGCTGTGCCATGTGATGGGAGCATTAGACTGCGACAAATGGTATTAAACTGTGGCCAAATCTTAATACCAGATTGACCTTCATTCTCTTTGCAATAAGTGTGTGGGACTTGGAGATTTCACATAAAATACTTATGGTTGACCAAAGGATTTTTGTTATTTTTTTTTTTTTGCTGCTGTCCTTGTTAATCCAGTGTTGCACAATATCTCTTATATTGTGACCTACATGTTCCACAGGCTGCAACAAAGAAGCAAAAGTATGAAAAGATTAGTGAAAAGAAAATGTCCACTCCTGTTGAGGTTTTGTGTAAGGTAAGAGTTTCCAAATGATGTCATACTGTGAAATGGAAATTCTTTTCTCGTTTGGTTTGTTGTTTGTTGTTTTCTTTTCCCCTAAACTTGAGCCAATATATTAAATGGCCTCACATGGCATTTGCTGCTGAATAATACTGCTTTGGCAGGCACTGGGTGCCTTGTGTTTGGCCACCCAGCAAGACTGGGAATGTGTGTACAGGGCAGCATTTGCTGCTGGTGCTTGGCAAAGTTCATGCCACCATCATTCAGGTCTTGCTGACTGTTGGCTGTGCAAGCTCCCAGCTCTCTTAGGTGAGGCTTGTTCAGTTCTTCAACGTTTACAGTGCAAGTTTGACATCAGAAGTAAATAAGTAACCAAGGTGGAGCTGTCTGGCTTGCCCACATCCACTTTCTGCCTCTCCAGGGGGGTTCATATTGTCTGCACTAACTGAAGTAGTGGCTGTAGTGGAATTGGATGCAAGTGATCTTTGTTTTTCCAAAGTTTTCCTTTGAGTCTTGAGTCCTCTTACACTGTGGCATCCAAGTGCTTCTTAACAAAGATCCTTGAGAACACACCAGGGCTTCTGCCCCTCAGACAGCATCACCAAGGATTGCAGTTTCTAGGCCTTGAACTTCCAGGGATGTTACACCCTGTGATTTTGTACAGCACTGTTCTGTGTGCTGTAACCTATTACAGGTAGGGTTTTGTACAGCACTAAATGTTTAAAAATGTAAAGCAGAAAATCTTTGAGCGAGGTTTTCATAATGTAAATTTTCACACTTAATGCTTGTTAACTGACCTTGTCTCTACTATGTTCAAGCAGATTATCAAGGAAACAAGAGTGAATCTCTGACCAGATAATTATTTTAGAGACTTAGTTAATAAGAACAAGGTTTAATTAGGATGAACAATGTGCTTTATAAATAAGTTAAATGTTGAAGGTTCTGGTAGCAGAGAGCCTGTGATTGCAAATCATGCATGAGGTAACAGTTCTGGGGAAGGAATGTGTACCTGAGCAAATCCACATGCTGAACTACAGAACACATTAACAACTAGGGGCAGAGTGGAATTAATTCATACAACTACTATACAATTCAACTAGTTTTCCTCTGCTGTTAGAGACAGATGTACAGCTTTCTGCCTTTGTTAGAAGGTTTTTGCTGCAAGCCATGGCTTGATTAATGCTGTTGATTTACAGGGGTTCCCTGCAGAATTTGCCATGTATCTGAACTACTGTCGTGGCCTGCGCTTTGAAGAGGCACCAGATTACATGTATCTGAGGCAATTATTCCGTATTCTTTTCAGGTCAGTCTCCAAGTGGAAAAGTACAGAAACTTCTCAGGGATCCAGTTGGGAACTGCTCTCTGTGGGACTGGCACTGCAGAGAGCAGCTCCTGTGTGTGTGGTGTAGGGAGTTCTTCTGGGACTTCCTTGCATTTCAGAGCTTCTAAAGCTGTTTAAAGGACCTGAAAATTATTGTTCAATGTTAAACATAAAGGGAAAAGATTTTCTTGTTTTTGCATTGCGTGATGTGACCACAGGGTTGAGCCCATGCTTCAGGTTCTGTTGCAAGTACCATAAGAAATTGACCCCTTGGTAGAAGTCTTTGAAGCTTTTTATGTTTGGAAGTTGGTGCTGGGCCCAGCAGTGGTTCCCAGCAGAGAAATGTCAGTGGAGGAGAATAGTGCTGCTTCATTGAGCTCGTTAGAGCAACTGGAACATAAATTCCACCTTGTGCAGTGAACAGCATCTGTCAAAAGAAGGGCTGGTACTGATCTCTCAAGTCTCCCCCCAGGTTTCTGGAATCCAAAGAATTCCTATTCAGTGATGTACAATACTGCAATCTCTCCTTGAAATTAGATCTGTATTAAAAAAAAAAAAGCTCTGAAGCTCAGCGCAGACAGTGGGTGAGCTGGGCTGGGAGGAAGTGCTGCTTCCACAAGTGCAGACCTTTGTGTAAGCAATGAGTAAATGCTGCTGGCTGGCATTTGGGCTTGCTGCAAGAATCCCTTTAAGTTAGTAATACTTAGCATTTCTATACCATTCATAATCTCTAAAGCAGCTTAGAGAAGGAGCTATCCCCTAGTTCTGGGATTTCAGGCAGGGCTTGGCGTTAGCTCGGATGTGTTACAGCAGAACATTTCCCTCTTTTGCAGGACCTTGAACCACCAGTATGACTACACATTCGACTGGACAATGTTAAAGCAGAAAGCAGCACAGCAGGCAGCCTCTTCCAGTGGGCAGGGGCAGCAGGCCCAAACCCCCACAGGCAAGCAAACTGACAAATCCAAGAGTAACATGAAAGGTTAGTAGCCAAGAACCAAGTGACGTTACAGGAAAAACAAAAATTCCACGAATTTGGACAACGGCGGCAATTCCAAGTGTTAGATCAAGGAGGTGGTTTAAAAACTACATTTGGCTCTTAAATTCAAAAACAAAACCAAAAGACGTCCTTGGAGAATTTGACTACTAACTTTATACCAAAATGTCCTTGTTATTCATATCATTTCTTCTGGGGATGTTGGGTCATTTTTAACCACTGCATCTTTTGCTCCCGCATTAACCACTTTCCAAAAACAAGAAACTGACTTGGTGTTGGGAATGTGACATTTTTATTTATTTTGATTTATATATATACATATATACATCCTTATATATGTATAAATATATAATGCAATCCAAAATCCTAGACCTAACACTTTTTAAGGGATAATTCTCATTGATTAGGCAAGGATCTAGAGACTTTGGGTTCTTCTCTGTGGCAGCTGGTTCAGTGCTGTGGGTTTGCTTCTGTTCTGTATGCCTCAAACACAGGGAACAGAAAATTGTGACTGCTCTGGCTTCCTCCAGTGGGTTTACATTGAGACATTTGGTCCAGAGTTCAGGGAAGGGACCAGTGAGCTCAAAATGCCTTGTCTAAATCAAGCAGTAACCCCAAACTGCTGTGGATTGCCAACTCACAATTTTCTGAAGTATCTGGGTGCTCTGGGGTGGGGCTTCAGGTTTCCTGATGATTTTTTGATGTTTCTAGGTTATGGTTTCAAAGGGAAATGTTGTGACATGTTCAAATGTAATTGTGTAATAACTGAAACTGAGTTCTGAAAAGACACATCAATTTTTTTCCACATAGTCTAGAAGCTTTTAATTTTTTTTTATTTTTTTTTGTGAGGTAAATGTGCTGGTGTGAGTCTGGTAAGTCCCTAGGATGAAACTGCCACATCTGTGCATTTTTGAGCCAGTCTTGCCATGAAACCAACTGCTGCAACTGAGCTGTGGATAAAATTGAAACTAATGAGATTGTGTGACTGAGAATAGAGAAGCAAGGTTTAAATTCTGTGCTGAGGCATTGCTGCTCTTCAGTACCTCCTGTCTGTCATTTTATATGTATAAAATTACATTCTTGGCTAACATGGCAATCCTGGAAATCAAAGAAATGCAGAAGTGTTTATAATAAACTTAAACATTATTCTTCACGTATTGTGGCAGCATTCAAACCTTACCAGGTGTCTTTAGTCAATATAGCTATCAAAAACCCACATTTTGTTCAGAATAAATGAAGTAATAAAACACCTGCTGCTTTTCCCAAGATTGAAGTGGTTCTTAAAAAAAAAAAAATTCATAGATGCCATTAAGTGTCAGATTCTTGTCATAGAGTGTTTGGATCTGACAGGCTGGAAACCAGTTCCTTCAGCTGCAACACCAGTAGCAGACTGGGTGATTAAGCATCTGGGCTTGGATTGCTTCCTGAAATAGAGAAACTCTGACTGAAGTTCAGAACCCAGCCCAATTTTGGGGTGTGGAGGGGTTGGCTGTTTGAGCAGAAGATAATTTGAGCAAAAATGCACATTCCTCACCACAGCTCATGCTCAAAGTGAAGGCTTTGCAGGAGGTGATGATCTGTAAGTGGAACCTGCCCTGAAAAATGAAGTCGTGAGCTGGTGAAACACAGTTGTGCTGAAATGTTCTGAGGTTTAATGTGCTGCTCTCCTGGCTCAGACAGTCTGTGCCCAAGTGCTGTGTGTGAAGAAAGAAAAGGTCATTAAAGTGATTATCTGCCTGCACCTTGAAGTGATGCTTCAGTGCCAGAGAGCAGAGCTGAGCTCACTGCCAGGGACAGTGAGCAGGGGAGCTTTGCCATGGAGCCTGAGACCATTTCTATTCACTGATTTACATTTCTTATCACACTGTGCTTTGGGAGAGACCCCTTGCTACAGCTAAGATGGAATTCTTGGGGTTTTAACACAATTTCATTGGGTTTTTTGGGGAATGACTCTCCTCTCCATCACCAAGAAAGGATTGTGACCTTTGGATCAATCAAGCTGTAATGTCAGCAGAGCATTAAAAGCAGTGCTTGGCAAACATCTGAAGACTTCAGAGGCTTCATCTCTTCATCAAAGTAAAGATTTCCAGATTCCTAAAATCTTACATGTCTTATTGTGGAGAATTCTGCCTATTAATGAAGATTTTTTTGAACCCAGCTAAGCTGAAGGAGGAGGCTGTATGGCTTGGATGCTCTGTCACATTGGAGAAGAGTAAATACCTGGTTATTTTTTCTGGAGTTCAGTTAAATTCTTTTGTAGTTGCTGCAGCAAAGCCTGTGTGGAAGTGGCTTAAAAGGCTTCCTGGTATCAAATGCTACCCCTCTGGTAACCATATCCATTGAACAGGAGTCCTGCAAATAGCCATGTGCAGGTGCAGTTCTTTATCAAGCGTTGTTGAAGATGTGCATTTGGGCAGGGTGGGCCAGAGAAGTACAGACTCAGATTGTTTGTCCAGTGTGCACATTTACAGATATTCCTGACTTCCTTAACTCAGATCCATGTTAAATCATCAATGAATCCTAGAGTTTATCCAGGCTAAATACTCTGCTTGGTTCCAGAATAACCTGTTCTGTCTGTGGCCTTTTTTCTCTTCAATTTTTTTCCCCCCCTGCCCCTCTCTGGAACTCTGTGCAGTGTCTTTTGTAACAGCCAGATCAGCTGGTTTGGAACTTGGAGAGGTGAACTGTTCCAGCAGACAGAGCTCTGCTGACTCGGGGAAGTTGGGCTGCCTCTCTTTTGCCAGTGCAGCAGTTGTTCAGGTGTGATTTGTAACTGTGCTTACACTCAGATTCCCTCAGTCATAAAAGTGACTCAGGCAGTCAATCTGCAGGATAAAGTCTACCAGTTCCATTTGGGACAGGTGGTTTTAATTCCTGGCACTGGAGATTCTGTGGGGCTGTCAGCAGGTCCATTAATATTTGCTGGATGCCTGTGGTGGTGGCAGGATTGCTCAGAACAAACTCCTCTGCTTGAGAATTAGAATTATTGACACCCGAATCCTTCTCACTTGCTTGTCTGGAGAAATGGAGAATACACAGTTTGAGTATTTCAAACTGAGGAGGTTTTTAGGGAGTTACATTGCAGTTGCTGCTCCCCTGTCAATCAGATCTTTAGCCATGGTAATAATAAAGCAATTTGAGGATCCCTCACGTAGCACAGATTTTCAGAGGTTGGGTAACACCTCAGAGGGACAAGGAGTGATGATTTGGCCCTGTATGGAGTGAAGATCTGTGGAAGAGATGCCACCACGAACTCTCCAGCACGTTCCTCATGCCAGCAGTGCTCTGTGTGCTCTGAGTATCTCCATCTCATCTGACAGCTGTGGTTGGGCTGTGTCTTTGCAGGACTTTGAAGGGACATTTTGAGTTGAATCCAGTTCCCTGTTGCTCTCTGTAGCTGTAGCTGGACCTTCTCCTGCCCATATTACCTTGGGTTTGAGGAGTTCTAATAGCCCTTTGTCCTCTGGTGCAGGCTCCCATTTCTTGTGAAATGTTCAGACTTCTGAAGCAATGAATTGATCTATTTCTTTCCACACTCTCCTTTGTTGACTTTGTTTTGGCTGCTTTGATGGAGAAAGTGGTTCAAAAGATGAATCAGTGTTCTCTGCTGAACACACTAAATGGAAAAACAGCATAATTTTTGGTTGTGTGCATCAAGTAAGGATTAGGGAACTCAGTCGCTGGGCTTTCTGTGGGAATTTGCACTCAAGTGGAAATGTCTGTCTTGATTCTGGTGCAGGTTTTTTTTTTTTAATTATGACCAGTGCTGGATAAAGAGAATTGTCTCTCAATGCATTAACACTGGGTTTGAAACAAGTTCTTGAACCTCTTTGAAATGACCTGTAGGCAGTTCTGGAAGAGTTAAAGCCATTTTCTGGGTGCTCTCCAGATACATTTTGGACAGTGTCAGACTAGTAAGACCTGTTTGCACTTGCTTCTCTCTGGATGACAGCACAAGCTATAGCTGAGGTCAGCTCTGTCTGTATTTCACTGAGTACATATTTCTGTTGCAAAAACTCGGAGCTGTTGCTGTGATGAACTCACCCTGGCCAGAACCATCCTGTCTGGAGAGCATCCAGAACGGAAACTCACCTGGCAAAGCCATCTTGGGTTGAGGCTGCTGTGCCCTCTGTAAAGCACTGCCCTGCCACCTGAGTCACCAGAAAGGAGCACGGAGGGAGGAGTGGCTTAGCTTGCAGTAACTGCTTCTTGGAGATGTGTGTGTGCTCCTGTTCTCTCCCTGTCCCCCAATGCCATTTGGAATCCTGAACATGAAAAGAATTGCCGTGTGTGCACCACCTTCCCTGTCATGTGAGTCAGCACTTGTCTTCCACAGACTGAGGTGTGCTGCTCCCCCAGTCAGTGTCACAGGTCCTGCCTTGTGTTGTGGCTGCCCAGAGCGTGCTGCTGTGGGTTTGTGGTGACAGCAGTTACTGTAAGGTGAGTTCTCCCCTGCCTGGCCGTGTGACACTGCCCTGCTGCGTCTCTGGAGAGCACCCTGCAGTCAGATGACAGCCTGACATTCAGGGATATAAACATGAGCCACTGCAGACAAGTAGAAAACAATCCTATGAAATTACATCCTGTTTCCTAGTGGCAATAACACAGCTTGTTTTCAAACTGCTGGGCTGAATTCCTGCTGGAGGAATGTGGCATCCAGCTGGTGCATTAAGCCCTTTTCCCAGTGCAGCAGTAGGTGTGAGTGAGAGGTGTGTGAGCTCCAGAGCTGTGGCAAATGCTGGTTACCTTTGGAAATGAACACCAGGAACTCTGCAATTCCCAGATGGAGCAGCATTTTCCCCTTTGAATGACCATAACTGCTGTTTATTTTCCTCCTGTGAATGCTGTTGCTCGTTTCCTTCCCGTATCAGTAAGTTTGCCCTTGTGTTTATCTTGCAGGTTTCTGAGCATGGCGAGGATGGGACAAAGCAGAGCAGATCGGAGCAGGACTTGTCACTCCCCAAATCCTAGAAATTTTAGTTCATACACTTGCCAGTGGCTGTGGGCAACCATTTCCTTGGTGTAAAGAACTTAATATCAGTATAAACTGGCTCTGGGCAGTGTCAGTGATGCTGCACTTTGAGTTGTAGCAGCTGTAATTGTGAATATTACTGAGATAGTGAAACATGGTGTCCAGTTTTCTATTGCATTTTTTTCAAGTGGAAAAGTTAACTAATGGTTGACACACAAGTGGAGAAAATTGTGCATATGCCAATTTTTGTTACCTTTTTACTTTGAACTACACTGCTTATGAGATCTCATTGTTTTGGAAGAATGGCATGAACAGTCTTCGGCAACAGTTGTGATAATTGTAAATGCTCACAATTGTGCACTCTTTTCTGGTTATTCCTCCCTGGGTTTTGAAAGTTGTACACTTAAAACATTCTTAAAGTTGTTGGCTTCTATGTGCAACATACCAAGCCAGCTGACATGGTAGTAACCAAAGATTCCAGTTTTTAAGCATATGAAAGACTCTGCCTGCTTACCTGTGCTAGAAATAACAGCATCTAAAGTGAAGACTTAAGAGAAACTTAGCGACTACTAGATAATCTTTAGGACTCTGCATTAACTCTATAATGTTCTTGGTATAAAAGGAAAAACAGCATATTTGTCACGAAATTTAGTTAACATCTTACAACTGAACCTGTATGTAAGTTGCTTAGATAAATGTAATCACTGTAAACATCTATATGATCTGGGATTTTGTTTTTATTTTGAAGCGGGAGCTTTTTTGTTTACAAGTTCATTAAAAACTAAAAACTGTTTCTGTAAGGAAATGAGATTTTTTTAATTTGCCTTGTTAATTCAGTTTAAGAAATTTACATTACCCTGTTTTTAAACCAAGTTTAAGGCCATTTGTTAAGCAAAAGAAGTCATATTTCTTTCTAAATCATTTTAGATTTAGTGTTGTAACTCTTCCTCATTTTGTTTTTAAATAAATTTTGTATTTTTTCCTTGAGGGGGAAGGGGCAGTCTTGCATTTTTATAACCTGTTGTTTGAGACCAGCCCTCTATAATAAGATTGGAATTTTTTAAAACGAAATGGCATCTTTTGCAGACCCAGGATTGGCAGCCTCCGAGCATTGCCGTGTCCTGCCTCGGCTGGACTGACTTGTGATTGCTGCTTTGGAGAAAAAATTGGAATGGTTTGAAGAAATTTGGATGGTTTGAAACCAAGGCATTTTCTTTCAAGTTCTTGTGAAGTGGATATGACCAGATTTCCTCTTGTTCTTGGGGGCAGCCTCTCACCATGCAGAGTTCACATTGGTTACTGCCCCAGGCTGTCTTCCTTCTCACTCCTATTCTAGCCCAGCTGAAAGAAAGAAATACTTTTATTGCTGGTAATTCTTTAACAGTGTAATTTATTCCTTTATAGCATGTCAGAATAAATTAAAAAAAAATGTCTGAAAATGCTGCCAGATGCCTATTGTGTAAATGTTGTCTGTATGTTTGCTTTTTAGACAGTTTTCATGCATGGAGCAGAGTTCCTGCTCACAGTTCATGTTTTTTAGTGTTGAAAAGCTCTTTCTTTCCTTTTGAAAACCATTTCTTCAGGATCATAAGACACTGTGCACTCCTGGAATGGTGATGATGTGGATCCAGGCTCCCCTGTGCTCTGTCCAAGAAGGATCTGCCCTGAGATGTTAAACTTTATGTGGAGAACACTGTGTGCTAATAATAATAATAAATAAAGGCTGGGATAGATAATCTGGGAGGACAGGGAGGCTGCTGGGCTGCAGAGATAGCAGAGCACTCAGGGCAGCTCCTGAGGCACAGCAGGCTCTGCTGCCTGCCAGGTGCCAGAAGAAATGGAGCTCCTTCTCCTGGCCAGGATGGTTTTCCAAACTCCTGAGTACTGCCCCATCCAAATAAGGATGGTTTTCAAGCAATGCCTCCTGTGAAAACCAGTCTGTTTGTAAGAACTGGTATCTAGAGCACTGTGAGATGGCCTTATCCATGATTCCTGCTGTCTAGGCAACGTGTCTGACAACACACGTTGGCAGGAGGGGAAGGAGCATCATTGAAATGCCTCCTTGGCAGCTGCTCTTGGAGAGGCTGCTCGGAATTGTGGCATCGCTTTTCATGCTCTGACATGAGATACTTGCTGCAGAGTTGGAGAAAATAATTTGGTTTCAGGAGAATAAATTATTTTCTATGTCTGTTAAATTTGCTCGTGACTTTGAGGGGGGTTTTGGAGACAGAACTGCTCCTGGTGAGCTCTGTAAGGGAGAGTAAATGCATTTAGAGTGTCCAAATGCACTGGTTTGTAATTTGGGGAGCTGCAAGTTCTGTGGAGGAGCCTGGAGCTCAGTCAGCCTTGCAGAAGTGTGGGAACAGAATTTATTTCTGCACAGGAGTGCGGGCCAAGTGTTTTGCATCAACAGCCTGTGCCAGATGTGCTGGCCAGGGCACGAGATGCCCACCTTCCTTAAACAGGCACCAAACACCCATTTGCTGTGTGATCTCCTCAGTTTGTAACAAAGACTTCACCTGAAGGATTAAAATCCTGTGGATCCTGACTTCTGCTTGCACCTCTGCAAATGTTTTGTGTGGAGAGAGATTCACCTGGCAAGTCCAAACTTCTGCAGGCACTCCCAGGCCCTTGATGAGGAATCATCGTTTGGACAAGAGGCTGTGAAGCTCAAGATCTGCAGCCTCGTGCTCCCTGGAAAGTGCCAGAATTCGGGTAATGACATTAGGCTGTGACAACAGCTCCTTTAGTCATCTCACTAAGCCGCGTCCAGGGTTTCAAAGCAATTTATTAACCTCCTTAGAACGACTCTGAGAGGCTTCCTAAGGCCACCTTTTAAAGGATTGCTTAATTGGGAGCACGGAGTGCTCATGTGCAGCGTACTGCTTCATTATTTTTAACCTATTTAAGCCATTCCTTGTTAGAAGCAGTTGAGAGGCTTTTTCTTTTGTCCTGTAAAGGCTCTGAAGAGAGACAGCTCTGGCTCCCAGTTATTGCCAGCGTCACTGCTTGGCTGCTCCTCTGCGTGGTGTTGGTAACAAGTGACAAACGCAACCCCTGGCTGTGTTAAAAAAACACTTGATGTGTCTGGTAGGTCTGGAGGCTGTCCACCATGTGCCATGCTTTTTTTTTTCCTGATTTCTATGCAGTTCTGTCTCTCTGGGGGTTATTTTTCAACCTCAAGTGTTGCCTCGCTGATGCAGTGTTGTGCCTCTTCTCTCTTGGCTTTTCCAGGTGTTTTTTGCTGGGAACCTGTCTCTGCTTCGTGCAGGGAATTTCCTGAGCTGAGGTGCTTCAGTCCAGCCCCGCTGTTCTGACCAGGAGCTTGGGCTGCCTGCCTCCTGCAGTCCCACCCATGTGGAATCTTTCTGCCATCCCAAGTTGACTTTTTGAGCGAGGCTTTAATTTCTCTTGACAGCGTTCTCCAATTTAGAAGATTTGTTGCTTAGCCAGCTCCATCAGCCCCATCTGCTCCTGCCCTAATTGCAGTGAAATCATCATGATTTCATATCAGCCTGATGTCAGAGCACACGTCGGTGAGCACGGCAGGCTGCAGGCGGGCTGGGGGAAGAGCTGCGTGCCCCTGATGCCACTGCAAGGGTGACACAGAGGAAGTGCCCTCCCTCCAACACGGCCGGAGTGGAAGGACTGCGTCCCTGCCTGCTCCCGTGTGGGAATGGCTCTTTGATGTGATCCTCGTTAGCCGGGGCTCGGCCGGAACCGGGGCTGGCTGGGACACAGCTCACTGATGAACCCTTCCGAACACACCCAGCTCTCTGTCCCTCCCTTTAAACCTACCACAGCGAGCTCAGCTGCTCTGCAAAGCTCAGCGCTAAAGGTGTAAAATCCATTCCTCTGAGATGTTAATGTGACTTTTTACGTGACTTCGGTGTGACTGTGGGTAGTGCTGGAGTTTGGTAGCTGCAAATCGGGAGGAGCCAGGGAATATCTCACACCAGACTCGAGTTGTTTGGGTTTTCAGGTATTTGTGTTCCTAAGTTACTGAAGGTCGATGTAGCTCCTTTCTCAGAGAAGAGCTCGGTGTTTGGTATCAGGGACTGCTCCTGGAAGTACCTGAGCACACTCAGCCCTCCCCAAGAGCCTTTTGTTCCCGTTGATAATGTGGCTTGTTTTTTGTAAACACAGCTGATTAACTGCATTTCTTTCCCCCTCTGAGTTTGTAGGAAGGTCTCGATGTGCCTGGCTGGAGGAGAAGCTCCTGCAGAGCTGTGTGTGCACCACTCGTGTCCCCAGAGCTCCGGGCTCTGCTGCTCCCTGTCCCCACCCTCGCAATAACACCGAGCCCTGAGCTGTTTTGCAGGTGGCAGACTTTGAACTTCTTTTGAATGGAAGCAATTTGAGCTGGTGGGGAGGCCTTGAAGGAGTGTACATGTTGTCCTACAGGGTGGACTGGCTCATGAGCTTCCCTGCTGCTCTCGGAGCCCCTGCGTGCATGATAAATTCAGGCTTCACTTTACAGCCCTGTAAATGCCCAGGGCAGGAGCCTGACTTGGCAAAATCCTGTGCCTGGCAGAGGTGGGGCAGGGAATTTGTGTGACTCAGTTTTGTGGGACTTCGTGAGCCACCAGAGCAGGGGCACGAGGACCAAATCCTCCCTGTCCCTTCCTCATTCCTCGGTGAGTCCCTCGTGTTCTGTGGCCAGAGCAGTGCACGGGGACTTTTCCAAATGAGACCATCGTGTGTTTAACTGGCAATCTCCAGGGCTGGGCCCTGGGCAGAGCTTGCCCTGGTGTGTCTGGTTCTCCTGAGCTGCTGCACTTCCTTCTCATGGGGTTTAACTGCTGCTCAGCACTGTGGATGAATTAAAGGTTCTTGAGCCCAACTCTGGTGACTGCAAGGATTTCACAAATCCAAGTGGGCACAGGGGGGACCTGGACCAGCCTGGGGCTGGCAGCTGGCTCTGGTGTTGAGCAGCCACACCAAGCTGGGTGGCCTCTGCTGATGGCATCTGCCACATCCTCATCTGGTGGGAGCCGTGGGCAGGACTTGGCCCCGATGGGGCAGAGAGGAGCAGGGATTGTTCTCCTGCCTTGGCAGCTGCAGTCAGGCAGTGGGGGAGGAGAGCAGAGAGGTAAAGGCAGAAACTGGTGCGGGTCCTTTGAGCTGAGAAAAATCACTTAGGCAGCAAATAGAATCATTCTCATGTGCCAGCAGCTTCCCCCCGGCACAGCCCTGCCTCGTGCTGAGCTCTGGCTTCCTGCTCCTCCTCCTCCTCCTCCTCCTCCTCCCTGGCTGGAGTTGGGCCAGGGCTGTTTGTGTCACTGGGTCAGGGTTACCTGGGGGGGGGCAGAGCCTGTGAGCAGCTCCAGGAGGGTGGGCACGGTGGGTGGGGGGTGTTAATGCCCCTTCAGGACTGCCACTCATGGTGCCACTCAAGCCTCGGGGAGCTCCTGCTCCATGGAACAGCAGATAGAGCCAGAAATCCCTGCTGACACAGCCTGGATGGAAGTGCCTGCCTTCCTTCCCAGGCCCCCTTTCTTTGGGGAGGAAGGGTGGCTGTGGCCATTCCTCCCTGGGCTGCCCAGGAGGAGTTGGCTGCTGGCTTTTATTGGATGGCTCTGTGCTGTTTGTGCCCGGGCAGCTGGGGAGGGCTGCTCGTCCTGCCAGAGCTGCATCCCTGGGAAGGTGGAGCTGCTCTGGAGCTGCTCTGGAGCTGCTCTGGAGCTGCTCTGGAGCTGTTCTGGAGCTGCTCTGGAGCTGTTCTGGAGCTGAGCTGGAGCTGTGCTGGAGCTGTGCTGGAGCTGTTCTGGAGCTGTGCTGACGCCGTTCCCAGCCGGCCCGAAGCTGCTCACAAATCCCATAAACTGATTATGGCTGTTAAGTCCCTGCTCAGTGACCTTTCTCCCTCTCACTGGCAGCTTTTAACATCGTGCCCCTCCCCGAGGTGCCGGCGGGGGTCCGGGGACACCAGGGTGGGTGTGAGGCGGGCACGGGGCTGCCTCGCGTGCCAGCTCTGCCAGCTCTCCTCCCAGGAGAGGCAGCACGGCCTCGGCAGCTTGATGCTGATTGCAAGTGACTTGTTTTTGCTTCCCAACATGCAAACACCTCGTGGGGTCCGGGCTGGCTCTGCTCAGCCTCCCCCCAGTGAAAAGCTGCTGGCGGGGGTTGCCAGCCAGCTGTCCCCACTGCTGTCGTGTCTCCCAAAATGCCAGCTCCCGGCAGGGCAGGGCAGGGCAGGATCCTGCGGAGGGATGGGATGGTGGCACTGGACAGACTGGCTCAGCTGTGGCTGGCAGCTCTGCCTGGGCTGGCTGTTCCCAGGAGGAGCTGATCCTGTGTGACAGGGAGCACAGGGCGTCCGTGAGGCACGGGGTGTGTCCGTGTGTGTCCGTGTGTCCGTGTGTGTCTGTGTGTCCCTGTGTGTCTGTGTGTGTGTGTGTGTGTCTGTGTGTGTGTCCGTGTGTGTCCGTGTGTCCGTGTGTGTCTGTGTGTCCCTGTGTGTCTGTGTGTGTGTGTGTGTGTCTGTGTGTGTGTCCGTGTGTGTCCGTGTGTCCGTGTGTGTCTGTGTGTCCCTGTGTGTCTGTGTGTGTGTGTGTGTGTCTGTGTGTGTGTCCGTGTGTGTCCGTGTGTCCGTGTGTGTCTGTGTGTCCCTGTGTGTCTGTGTGTGTGTGTGTGTGTCTGTGTGTGTGTCCGTGTGTGTCCGTGTGTCCGTGTGTGTCTGTGTGTCCCTGTGTGTCTGTGTGTGTGTGTGTGTGTCTGTGTGTGTGTCCGTGTGTGTCCGTGTGTCCGTGTGTGTCTGTGTGTCCCTGTGTGTCTGTGTGTGTGTGTGTGTGTCTGTGTGTGTGTCCGTGTGTGTCCGTGTGTCCGTGTGTGTCTGTGTGTCCCTGTGTGTCTGTGTGTGTGTGTGTGTGTGTCCGTGTGTGTCCCTGTGTTTCCCTGTGTGTTTCCCTGTGTTCCCCTGTGTGTTCCCGTTTCTCTCTGTGTTTCCGTGTGTTCTCCTCTGTGTATCCCTGTGTGTCCATGTGTTTCCTGTGTTTCTCTGTGTGTTTCCTTGTGTGTTCCCCTGTGTATCCCTGTGTTTCCTGTGTTTCC
>VWZV01011471.1:130937-173014 GCA_013397155.1 Irena cyanogastra
TGTCCCCGGGGCTGGCTGGAAATGTCCCCTGGCGGGTGGGCTCGGGAAGGAATGTGCAGCGTGAGCTTCTTTCCAGGCTGGGCTTCTCTCTCCCAGCAATAAAAACTTTCGGGGCAGTTTTTGAAACGCTCTGCACTGGCTCGTGTGTCCCGGGTGATCGGGAGCTGCAGGGCTCAGGCTGCTTTGTGCCACCCCCGAGCAGCCAGCTCCAGCTCCTTCATCCCACTTAGCCCAGATTTTCTCCTAAATAGGTCACTCGCTAATTGAGGGCAAGTACAAAGTTGTTCTGTTTCTCCTTGTTCTCCGAGGCTGGACAGACGCACCTGAGGAGCTGCCAGAGCCGGGGCAGGGCAGGGCTGGGTGCTGAAATCCTCGTGGGCTGCGGCAGCCCCGCCTGGGCTCGGCAGCTCCGGGGCTGGGGCTGCTGCAGCGTGGGGCCGTGCAGGGCAGGTTGGGGCTGAGTCTCCCCCGCCAAGGCCGTGTGAAAGCCCAGCCCCGGCTTGTTCGCAGGAGGAGAGGCCAGTAAAAGCCTGGCTTGTGGCTGCTGGGAGAGAGGGAGCAGTCCCGGCCGGGCGGGATGGGGTTTTACCCTCCGTGGTGGAGGGGAATGAGCCCCGGGTGTGTTCCTGCCCCCAGAACTGCTCAGGCTGGCTGCTGGGGAGGTGACCCGGGGTGCAGACCCAGTGCTGGGACAGGGGACAGGTGAGCTGTGCTGTCCCCCTGTCTCTGGGCTGTCTGGAAGGGGATCCCCCAGGCCCATCCAGCTCCTGCCCCGTGCAGGCTCTGCCTCCAGCTCTGGGCTCGGCGAGTTCAGCTCGCCCTGCTCGTGTCCGTGCGGATGGAGGGAGCTGCTGCAGCCTGTGGATCCCAGCAGCACGGAGCAAAGTCCAGCCGGGAGCTCAGCACGGCCGGCTCGGGTCCTTCTGCTGCCGGGGAGGGTCTGGTGCAGCAGGACGAGGCGTGGCGCTGGGTGCCACCACCTTGGTCACGGCACTGCCCTGCTCAGGACGGGCCCGTGCTGGTTTGCCCTGCTCAGGAGCTCGGCCCCGGCCCCGGGCTGGGCTTGCTGCAGCCTCGGGACCCGCTGGAAGGATTTGGGCTGCTCCCCCAGGGCAGGAGGAGATAAGGCCGGAGCCAGGCCCGTGGCGCCGAGGTGGAGCCGAGCCTTGAGTCAATATTGGCTGCTGGCAGCCCCCGGGTACTGGTGACAGGGCAGCAGGGCCATCAGCTGTGCCCCGAGCTGTGCTGGGCTCTGTCCCAGGCAGGGCCAGCCCAGCCCCAGCCCCAGCCCCAGCCCCAGCAGGATCCAAACCCGTCCCCGTGGTGTCCCCAGGGCTGAGGGAAGGAGGGAGCACGGTGGGAACGGGCCCTGTGCTGCCCCGGGCAGGTTCTGTGCCCCTGGCTGCGGGAGGAGCGGGGCCAGGGAGCAGGTTTGGGGCTGGCAGCTGCTGGCCAAGGGGTTTGGGACCGGGGTGAGCCGGCAGGACCGTGCCTGCCCCGGGACAGGCCGGGCTTGGCTCTGGGCTCACCTCTGGGCCTGGCTGCGGGCTTGGCTCTGGGCTCAGCTCTGGGCCTGGCTGGGGGCCTGGCTCTGGGCATGGCTCTGAGCTCGGCTCTGGGCCTGGCTGCGGGCTTGGCTCTGGGCTCAGCTCTGGGCCTGGCTGCAGGCCTGGCTCTGGGCACGGCTCTGAGCTCGGCTCTGGGCCTGGCTCTGAGCTTGGCTCTGGGCCTGGCTCTGGGCCTGTCTCTGAGCTCGGCTCTGGGCACGGTTCTGGGCACGGCTCTGGGCACGGCTCTGGGCACGGCTCTGGGCTCTGCTCTAAGCTTGGCTCTGGGCTCAGCTCTGGGCCTGGCTGCAGGCCTGGCTCTGGGCACGGCTCTGAGCTCGGCTCTGGGCTCACCTCTGGGCCTGGCTGCGGGCTTGGCTCTGGGCTCAGCTCTGGGCCTGTCTCTGAGCTCGGCTCTGGGCCTGGCTCTGAGCTCGGCTCTGGGCACGGCTCTGGGCACGGTTCTGGGTACGGCTCTGGGCTCTGCTCTGAGCTTGGCTCTGGGCTCAGCTCTGGGCTAGGCTCTGAGTTCTGCTCTGGGCACCCTGGGGCTGTGCTGGGGCTCCCACGGCCACCCCTGACGCTGGGTACGTGCTGGCAGTGCCCAAACCGCGTGCCGTGTGCTCAGCCAGGCCCTGGCAGGCGGGTTTGGCACCGGGCTCGGCGCCGCGGGCTCTGGGGCGCGCCTGGCGAGCCCGGCCGGGACTCGGCCTGCCCCTGCTGACTCAGCACGGCGCTGGCTGCCAGCCCAGCCCAGCCCGGGTGGCTGCGGCTGCTGGGCAGGCTGAGCCCCTGGGCAGGGACAGCCCTGCCACGCTGCCACCCCCTCCCTGCTCCAGGGCTCCTGGGGGCCGTGGCTGCCCCCTTCCTCTCCCCCTGCAGCTTCCCATCCCACCCCATCCCATCCCATCCCATCCCATCCCATCCCATCCCATCCCATCCCCTAGGGACATTCCCATGGACCGAATGGGACAGGGATAGAGAAGACATGGAGCAAAGACCCCCAAGAGTGCCCAAGCTGGCCTGGGTGGCGGAGGAGGAGGAGGAGGAGGAAGAAGAAGAAGAAGGCCCTGAACCTGCCCCAGCAGTGGAGACTGACGAGGTGGTGCCATTTGAGCCACTGCAGGAGGGTGAGTGGCAGAGCTGGGCTACAGGACTGGTGCTTGTTGCCAGCTTGATCCCATCCCATCCCATTTCATCCCATCCCGGGGGGCATTGTCTTCTACAGAATGGGAGAGGGATGGAAAAGAGACGGAGCAGAGACCTCTGAGAGTGCCCAAGCTGGCCTGGGTGAATGAGGAGGAGGAAGAATGCCCTGGACCTGCCCCAGCACAGGAGACTGACGAGGTGGTGCCGTTCGAGCCGCCACAGGAGGGTGAGTGGCAGAGCTGGGTTGGTGCCAGGGGTTGGTGGATTCGCCTTAGGGTTGCTGTCTGCAGCCAGCTTGGCCTCGTCCCATCCCATCCCATCCCATCCCATCCCATGGATCCCATCCCATCCCATCCCATCCCATCCCATCCCATCCCTTCCATCCCTCTGGAGCAGCAGGAACAGCTCATCCCCGCGGGGCTGGGCTGGTTTGAGGGGCAGCTCCCGGGCTGGGTCCCTGGGGTGCTGTGAAGCACACCCTGCTGGGATGGGGCTGCCCCAGCCCCGTTCCCGTGCTTCCAGCACAGCTCGGGGAGCTGGGGCTGCTCTCTGGGTGTGCTGGCCCCTGGAGGGGAGCAGGGAGGGGCAGGGACCCTCGGGAAAGCCCTGGGGGTGCAGATGGGTCCTGGTGTGTGTGTGTCGGGGTGTGTGTGTCTGTCTGTCTGTGTGGGTGTCTGTGTGTCTGTCTGTCTCTGTGTGTGTGCACGCCCTGCTCCCAGCCCTGCTGAGCCCGTGGAAAACCTGTGTTTCCAAAAAGCCCAAACCCAGGGGCCTTTCCCCAGCCCGAGGGTGCTCAAACCTCTCTGGAGCCCAGCACTGTGACACACACAGTGCCAGGCGTGCTGGGCACTCGGGGCTGGCACCTGGGCACGGCCACACGTCCTTGGAGCTGGGACAAAGGGAACGAGCTGCCCTGCTGCGGGTGGCACTGAGGGACACGTGGGTGTCACTGCCACCCAAGGGCTGCCAGACCAGCCCCTGACTGAAAATGCCCTGTGGGCCTGGCAGGGGGCACTGCCAGCCCCCCCGAGCCCGGGGCCAGCGCAGGACACGCTCAGGGATTATTTTTAAGCCGATTTCTGCTGCCCGTTGACGAAGTGCTGAGGTACTGGGGGTCACGGGGGGAGCGTGGCCACCGTGGGGCTGGCACTGTCCCCCCTGGGCAGGGGGAGGTTTTGCCCCTTCCCCAACCCCTCTGGGTTTGCCAAACACGGCCCTGAGTGAGGGGAACCATGCTCTGCCCCAACACCCAGACCCTCCTGCCCGTCTCCACCTGGCATCCCCAGGGACAAACCTCCCTGCCCGGCATAGGGGTGGCTGGGGATCTCAGACAATTTTCTAGGAGATGAAGTTTTGGAGGGATGTGGCCCACAGGAGATGGGGAGAAGGCAGAGAAGCACAATCAGGCAGTCCTGGGGACAGAGGAGGATTTATGGCCAATGAATTTCTGCAAAATTGGGGGTGGCTTGAGAGCACCGAAGGGTTTCGGGGACGTAGGTGCCACACCAGCACCACCAGCCCTTTATTAAAATCCCAGTGTTTCTCTGCAGAGCCTGGCAGGGTGGCACTGCCAGGGAGCCCTGAGCGTGGGGCCAGCCCAGGACTCTTGGAAGGGGAAAAACTTCCCAAAAATGGGAGTGTGGCAGCTTGGCCTCCCCTGGCGGTGCTTTGCAGAGAGCCGGGAACACGAGGAGCTCATGCTGCCGGGAGCAGGCAGGCGGATAAGGAGCAGGGAAGCCCCGGCTCTGCCGCCTCCCATCCCTCCTGCGTGCCCGGGGCGGTGCCAGCGGCTGCTCCCAGGTGCTGCCGGTTCTGCCGGCTGAGTCAGGACAGGACAACTCCCTTCCCTCCCCTTCCCTTCCCTTCCCAGCACGGGCTGCCTGCTCCCGGGCCAGCTGGGGAGGCGAGCCGTGCTGGGAGGCTCAGCATTCCCCAGGGATTCTGTGCCAACAGCGGGGAAACTGAGGCAGGCAGCGTGGCGGGTGCCAGGGTGGCATCTTGCCCAGGGCTCTGCTCACCCACACCGTCCTGGGGTGGAGCAGAGCCCTGCCGGGGTTGTTCTGTGTGTGCCTCAGTTTCCCTGGCAGGTGGCTGGGTCAGCACTCCTGGGGCTGTGGATTATCCCGGTGCTTGGAGCTGGGGATGCACCTGGAAAATTCCAGGGGAAGCCTGGTTGGGAGCTGAGCCCCAGCCCTGCTTTGGTGGCTGGAACCAGACTGGAACAGCCCTGCAGAGGCTGGGCCAGCTGCTTCACAGGCAAGCTCTGGCAATCAGGAATTCTCCAATTAAAGAGCTTTTTCTGGTCAAAAATCACTGATATTGTCCAAACCTAAATCTCTCAGGGACAGGGTAAACCTTGATGAATTTTCTGGCTGAAAAAAAAAGCAGGGGGGAAAGAAAGAAGGAAACAATCAAAGCTCTCTGAGCTGGCATTTCCTGAACTAAGTGCCACATTTTTTTAATTTGGGTGTGTGAGAGCCATGGCTTTCCCTCCTGCCCCGGCATGTCCTGCAAGCCCCTAACAACCAAAATCAAAACAAATGCTTGGAAAGTGTTGAAACAGAGCAGTTGGAGCCATGGCAAACCAACAGTGCTGGCACAGGGAGGAGCAGGGCTGGATCTCGCCTTTCCATTCCCACAGAGCTTTTGTGATTTCCACTTTTCCTTCTCGTGTGGGGCAGGAAGGGCTTTCCCCATCGCTGCCTTCCCTTGGCTGGGGTTGGGGTGCTCTCCTGGGGCTCTCCTTGCCCATCCCAGGCACCCCAAACCCCACTGAGTGCCCATCCCATCTCCCCAAATGAGTTTCCAGATCCTGCATGGGGCGTGTGGGGGGTCCTGGCCCCACGTCACTGTCCCCCCAGTGGGACAGGGGGACAGCTCTGCTGCTGCCAGGGGTGGGGAAACTCTGTGGGGCAGCTGGGGGGCTGCATGGTGGGAACNCTCCCACCGAGCCAGCAGTGCCACCTGCCGGCCTGCCCAGCCTGTACCTGCACCTGCCTGCTGGGCCAGGGCAGGCTCAGCTTGGACATGGGAGGAATTTCCCCGTGGAAAGGGTGCTCAGGCCTCGGCAGGGGCTGCCCAGGGAGGTTTGGAGTGCCCATCCCTGGAGGTGCCCAGCGAAGGCCTGGACATGGCACTGGGGCTGGAGACAAGGTGGGGATGGGGCAGAGCTTGGATTCAGTGGGCTGGGAGGGCTTTTCCGAGGGAAATGGTTCTGGGATTCTTCTGTCTCCATCCAGCACCTGGTGCAGGCAGGGCTGGGTGCTGGCAGGGATCAGTGCAGGTGCCCAGGGGGCTGCAGGGAGAGCCCCCAGCCCATCCCCAGGCAGCTGCTGCTGCGATGCCCTCAGTGCCCCACAGGATCACCCATCAGTTCCCTTCTGCAGGAGCTCGGCAGGGCTGGGAATGGGGGGGGCGTGGTGGGGGACAGCAGCCCCCAGGGCTGTGCTCCACAGGTGCTTGCTGTCCCTCCTTCTGCCCCACACTGTGCCGGCACCACCCCTCGGCTCCCACCCCGCTCCCACCCCGCAGGACAGCTGGACAGAGTCACTCGGGGGTGGAGGAGACCTTTATTGACCCCGGGTGGCCCGGGCAGGGCAGGAGCAGTGTGAGGCCACCTGCCCATGAGCCACATCCCCTGGCAGTGGGTGGTGCCCCCAGGGACATCCATCCCCCCCGTGTGGGATCTCCAGGGGCTCCCCCACCCCTGTACCTCCATTCCCGGCTGTTCCATGGGCTCTGGCTCCCTCGGGATGTGCTGCCGAGCCGTGGCCCCAAGAACAGTATTTCCAGGAATCCCCAACCTAGTGCCTAAGGGATTCCTGGGAAAACTGGACCCTGAGGACACGGCAACCCAGGCTCCACACCAGTGTCCTCGCCGCTGTCCAGGCTCCATGTGTGGCTGACGGGGGCAGCCACCACCGTGTCCCTGCTGTGCCCCCACCCCTCCCATCTCTGTGGGACCCCTCCCACCGGTGCCCAGCGCTGGGCTGGGGGTCCAGAGCAGACACAGGGGTCCCTGTGCTGCAAGGAAAAACCTCCTCACTCTCCTGTCCCTCCTCTCTCTCTGCTGGGAGCTTTGGGATGAGCCTTTTCCTGCAGCCAGGGCCGAGCTCTCCGTGTGTCACTTGTCCCCAGGGTGAGCAGTTCCTCCCTTCCCGAGCTACAGTGCTTCATCTCAGACTCCCAATTGACCAGAGATGCAGCACTGCACCTTGGGCTGGGAGACATGGCTGTGGCCGTGGTCCCCCTCGCTGCGTGGCCGTGCCTGGGGACACCCACGTGGCCTGGCTGCAGCAGAGAGGTGTCCCCAGCCTCCAGAGCTGTGTGCCCGTGTCCCCAGCGTGGTGGCACGACAGGCCTGGCCTGGGTAGCTCAGCCTGGCCCCAGCACTGCAGGGACAGACAGGGATAGGGACAGGGGATGGGTGAGTGGTGGGGCTGCCTCTAAATCCCAAATGTGTCTCCCCAGGGAGCTGGTGCAGAGCTGGGCAAGAAGGTGAGGGTGATGGGGGGTGAACAGGACAGTTCACAGCGACTGTGGGTGCCACACAGCACATCCCCCCTGCCCCTTCCCCACCCTGGGGATGAGGAGTGTGTGAAAGCTCCTGCTGTCCCTCCCACCCTTGTCCTTGTCCTTGTCCCTGTCCCCAGCAGAGCCTGCAGCTGGCCAGCACCTCGGCTTCCCAAGCTCAGACCTTGGCCTGATCCATTCCCAGGCTGGCAGAGCCGAGCCCAGCCCTTCCCACGGGCAAGAACAGGGGCTGTGGGACAGAAGCTCCGTGGATCTCCTCCCTGGGATCTGGACAGGCTTCAGCCCACCTGGCCTGGAGAGCGAAGATCCGGGGGGAGCAGGAGGCGAGGGAGGATGGAGGGAGCGGCTGAGCCCAAAAATATCTGTCCCAGGCGAACACTAACATCCTGAGCAGGGCTGAAGCTGATAAACAGACCATCTATCACAGCCCAGCAGCCCCAGCAGCTGATGAGAAGCAGATGCTGCATCTCTGCCGTGAGCCCCTGCATCCGGCCCGGCCCCCCTGGCACCCAGCTGGGACCCGGGGCAGGAACCACCCCCTGCACTGGGCTGGGCTCCCCCCGCTGCTGCCCCTGTTCTCTGGGGGAAAAGAGCCCTGGGGAGCCCCAAGATTGCAGCATCCGTTGCTCAGGAACGAGGGTTTGGAGCAGCCTTGGCCAGCACGGGGCTGTCCCTGTACCAGCCACGGCCAGGCCAGCCCTGAGCTCTGGCCAAGTGTGACAACAGCCACAGGGACCCAGAAGCAGGGGAGGTGCTGCAGGGACCCTCCTGCCTTTAGAGAGCCTCTGCTGATCCCCAGGAAGGGGCTGCTGTGAGTTCTGCAGGAGGGATGTGCGGCACTGCAGTGTGCCTTGAGATCCATGCACTGGGATCCAGCCCCTGGGATCTGTGTACTGAGATCCAACCCTTGAGATCCATGCACTGGGATCCAGCCCCTGGGATCTGTGTACTGAGATCCAACCCTTGAGATCCATGCACTGGGATCCAGCCCCTGGGATCTGTGTACTGAGATCCAACCCCTGAGATCCAACCCCTGGGATCCATGTACTTGGATCCAGCCCCTGGGATCCATTCCCTGAGATCCAGCCCCTGGGATCCAGCCCCTGGGATCCATCCTCTGGGATCCATCCAGCCCCCCATGCATGACTGGGCAGGGTAAAATGAGCCCCTGGCCTGTCCCTGCCTGTGCCCAGGAAAGGGCCCACGGTGGTGGCCGTGTGGCAGCGTGGTGGCACATCAGCTCTGCCCATCTCTCGTGGTGGCCATCTCGGGCTGTACCATCCTCTCGTGTGTTCAGCAGCTCCAAAACGCCAGGGACAGCCTCAGCTGAGCCTGTAAAACACAGAGGATGGGAGTCAGCAGAGTGGTGAAGAGCTGAGTGTGGAGCCACAGGCTCTTGGGTCCTGTCCTGGGCAGCGGCTGTGGGGCCCCTCTGGGTGCTCAGCACCCCCTGGGCCTGAGGACAGCAATGCCAACAGCTCTGTGCACACAACAAACCCTACAACAGTCACCCAAAATCCTGCCTTTGTTGCTCAAAGCCCTGTGTGCCCAAAGCCCACAGGTGTGGGACATCTCCTCTCCTGGGAACGACTTCCAGGTGTGCAGGGAGCCCTGCACTGGGCCTGGGGATGGCCCTGTCCTCCCCCTGCCACCATCCCCTGGTGGGAAGAGACAGGACAAAGCCTTGTCTGCCCCGTGGTGCCGGGCTGGGAGAGCTCAGTGCCGTCCCCGGGGAGGCGCTGGCGGGGGAAGAAACGCCGAGAAAGTCAGGAGGAATGCGCCGGGCTGCACATCCCGCCGGGATGGAGGCAAACCATCTGCACAGCTCACCCAGGCCTGCCCGAGGGAGGGTCTCAGGGCAGACAGACACCCCAATCCTCTCTTCAGTGTCCCCAGAATGGGCAAAATCCCAGCACTGCGGGGCCTGCCCTGTCCCCCTGGATTGCGCTTGCGGTTTTCTCCCAATTTCCCAAGGAAAGACGACTGCCATCAGCATGCCACTGGTCCCCACGCTCACATTGCTGCTGGGGCACCTCCGTGTGGGAGACACCAGTGTCCCCTGAGCCAGGAGAGCCTCGGCCCCAGGCTGCTCATCTCACTCGTGGGGGTGTGAGCGTGCCACATGGGTTCGGAAGGACCCGGAATGACAAACGGCTGGACCATGGTCCCGCCAGCACTGGGGATCCTCCAGCCACTGCCACATCCCCATGTCCAGGGTGCCCGGAGGGTGCCCAGGGCATGGCATGCATGGCCAGGACAGTCCCTGGCACCTCCCACGGCCACAGCAGCTCTGCTGGCGCTGCCCGTGCCCCGACGCGGCGCTCACCTCCAGCCTCGCCTGTCCCAAGCCGTGTCCCTGCGTGTCCCCTGTGCTGCTGGTGATGCCAGAGAGGAGGAGTGGGCGAGTGCTCCGAGAGCTCCGTGGCCACCCCGAGCTGCTCCCGGCAGCGCTGGGCTGAGTCAGAGCTCGGCCCTCCCCGTGGTTACAACACAGCGCCCTTTCCCCTCTCCAGGCAGGCCTCCGCTGCAGGAAATGTCCTTTTTTAATAGCACTTGGGATTTGTTCCTCCTTGAAATTCCCCAGCCCTGCGAGGCCAGGCTGGGGCTCCTCAGGGACGCCTGAGCCCCTCGGCCAGGAGGGTTCTGCTGTGAGCAGCTCCCCACTCTCGGGAGGGTGGAAGGCATTGGGTGATGCTCAACCCCTTTCAGGTGCCCTTGTCCCTCCTCCTGGCCCCCAAAATCCTGATCTCCCCCAGCCATCAGAACCCCATCCCTGCCCAGACAAGCTCTCATCCATCGGCTTCCCAAACAGCCCTGATGCCACCACCAAGGTAGCACCAGGCAAGGTAAATCCTGCCCAAGAACGCCCTCAGATGCCCCTCCTGGGTGCTGGGATCACGTAGGAGGACGTGCCCTTGCTGGAAGGACTCACTCAACTCCAGAAATTTAAGGGGCTGACCCCAGGGCAGCTCCTGCTGCCTGCTGGGTGCCTGCAGGCAGTGACCACACAGGGATGCTGCTCCCTGGCACTCTGCAGCACAAGCTGGTGGCAGGACAGCCCAAAGCTCCTTCCCACTGGGGCCTTCCAGCTCTGCCAGCGTCTCCATCCCGTCCCCCACAGACCACGGTGGCCTCGGCAGAGGAGAGGTGCCTCCCCTCTCCCTTCCTCCCTCCCTCCCTCACCAGCACTGGTATTAAATCAAAGGTTTATGAGAAAATGGAGGGGCCAGGGGAGATCCTAATCTGGTCACAGGCTGATTAACCCTGAGTTCAGGCTGAGGTCCTGATGCTCAGCTATAAATAGCTCTGCCTTCCCTTTCCCATCCTCCTGCCGGGGCTGCGTGCCTGCCCTTTTATGGTCAAAAAGGCAGATTTGGAGCCCGAGCAGCCCCCATCTCCCCCCATCTCCCCTGCTGGGGACGAGCCAAGGGGGCCCAGGGGGATGCTGCTCCTGCTCACTGGGTTTTGCTGGGATGAATTACGATGCCAAGAACAAAGGAGCAGGTTTGGGGGGCTGCGAGCAGGGGATGGGTGCAGAGGGGAGAGCGCATCTGGTTTGTGGGGCCAGAGCGAGGCAGAAATCACCTAATTTGGTGTCTCTGCAGAACTGGATCCTGCACACTCTGCTCTGCTGCTGGTGGCATGGCATGGCATGGCTGGAGGGAGCCCAGGGACAAACGAGGCCTCTGCCACCTTCCTGATGGTCACCCCAGGGAAGGACACTGACCCCACTGTCCCTGCCTGGCCACCACTGTGCCCAGTTCTGCCGTGCAGAACCCACTGGTGCCAGTGCTGTGGTGAGGGGCTAAAACCCTCCAGCTACAGATCCTGGCTTGGAAGTGAGGAGTCTCCAGAAGGGGAGGAGCAGAACAGGGACTCGTGGCTGGAAGAAGCCATGGAAGCTACAGCAAAGCCAAGGCACACAGGAGCCTGGTCACTGCCATTCCCACGGCCTCAGCTCTTCCCGGATCACCATCTCTCCATCCCTGGCTGCTTTCCTCCCCCCGGAGCTGCTCCCCGTCCCCAGCCCCGTGCCCACTCCCCAGCCCAGCCCTGGACTGAGTTTTGGGGCAGGGGGATGCCACTGGGGCCAGGGCTGGCCCTGGGGCACACGGAGCGTGGGAGCCCCGGCCAGCAGCAGCCTTCCCACTTTGTTTACACGTCACATTCCCGGCCTGCAGGAAGTGGTGCAGGGGTGAAGTCCCAGAGGGGACAGGCCAGCACGTCACCCGCTCTGGGAAGGGCTGGTGGGAACCCAGAGCGCTCCCCATGGGCGCCGTTCCCAAGCAGTGCAGGGCTGCTCAGCATCCTCCTGGCCCCCGGGCTCTGCTCCTCACCCCACTCTTGCAGGGCTCCTGATGGGGCACCTGGCACAGTGGGCATGCAGGAGCTTCCCAGAGCTTGGAGCTGGAGCTGCTTCCTCGGGCAGAGGCACAGCCATGGTGTGCTCCTTAAGCTGCCACAGCGCTGGCTGCTTCTCTGGGTTCTATCACCTTATCTCTGCAGGTTGTAATTCACATCCCTCCCACAGGCTCCCAGCTTTTCCAGCCCTGCTTGCTGCTCAGCCATCTAAACAATAAAAGACAATAAAATAAAATGGCCTAAATGGCTCCAGTTCCCAGCACTCGGGAGATGAGGTGTGGAAAAACAGGGAGCACAAAAGTTGCACCAGAACTGGTGTAACAGGCATGGCTCCCCTGCAGAGCCTCCAGCAGGAATTGTGGGGCTGGAGGTGGGGAAGATTCAAAACAAAATTTAAAAAAATAAGGTTGAAAAGGGAGAGGGGAAAAAACAAAAGGCAAATCTGCAGTGCGGGATCCCAGTTAAAAAGGCCAAGCTGGGAGAGACACTGTGCTAAGTACCAGTGGCCACTGAGCTGGTCCCACAGCAAGGCCAGGGTGCCCTGCTGGCCACCATGGAGCCTCTGCCCCACATGTGGCACATCAGACCCCACAGCCCCATCCCCAGGCCCTGGCTGCTGCCATCCCTTGTGCAAGGGCAGCTGCTCATCCTGGCAGAGTTCAGCCCAGGAAAGGCAGTGCTGCCCATGGCCCTGTGCTGCCACCAAGGCAGGGCTGTCCCTGCAGAGTGGGGACACCTGCTCGGGGCAAGGACTGCACCAGCCAACCCCCATGGATCCTGCTGGCCCAGGGTGGAAGCCTCCAGCACTGCCAGCACATCCCAGTCCCTGCCACCACACCCTGGCACTGTCACACCCTGGCACTGTCACACCCTGGCACCGTCACAGCCCATCCCAACACAGACCCAGGTAGGGCCAAGCCCACTGAGATCCACTGGGGCAGGTGGCACTGGTGCCACCCTGCAGGGCTGGCAGAGCCCTGGGCAGCTCCCCCAGGACCTCCTGCACCTTGGCCATCCCCTGCAGCTCCAGCACTGCACACACCAGGTTTAGTGACGGTAGGACAGGGAAGATGCTGCTGCTCAGAAGCTCCTGCCTGGATGTGTCACCTCGAGCAGAGCCTGGGCAGGGTGACCACACACGTCTGTCACCTCCCCAGCTGACAGCCATGCATGCTGTGCACACAGTGGGGGCACAGGGCTGGTCCATGGGCCTGCCAGCCCCCCAGAGCCCCCATCCCCACAGACAGCCCGACCATCCCCAGCTTGTCCAGCAGCACAAAGCAGCTCCAGCCCTGACTCAGGCAGCAGCTGCACCCAGGCACTGGCTCTGCATGGAGTTTGTCTCCTGCCCCTTTGTGTCCATGACCATGCCAGCGTCTGTCCCTGCCCTAGGTTAGAGAGATGGGGCACCCCAAGGGCTGGGGAGCATCAGCACCTCCCAGCCAGTGCCCCTTTGGTGGCTACTAGAGGAGGAGGAGACCCTACTCCCCTGTGTCCTCCCAGTGCCTGGCTAGCAGGTGCTGCTGCTGGCACACACTGCCCCAGTTCCCCCAGCATCCCCAGAGTGAGCAGGCTGCACATTCCCACCAGCCAGGCATGGAGACAGGGCTGAGATGAGCCCTGTGAACACACACAGTCCCGGGCAGGCAGAGGGGTTTGGGATTCAGGAGCAGAGAGCACCCCCAGCACCCACAGGATGTGACTTGGGCTTCACCCGCTCCGGCTGGAGCCCTCCCTGTGCAGGATCTGCTCCCATCGCCTCCTCTGTGCTCCCAGCCAAGGTCAGGGCACGGTGAAACAGCCCCAGAGCTCAGATTTCAGCCTCTTGCCTCATTGCTGAGCTGTCACTGCCTCTGCCCTGCACGGGCTCAGATGCTGGGGCTGCCCTGGGGACAGCCAGGTCCCCAGCCTGGCACAGCCCCTGTGCTGCCCGAGCTGCTGTCTGTGCCACACCACTGCCCAGCACCACTGCCCAGCACCCTGCACCATGGCACAACACCCGCCACGGCCAGAACTGTCACTGAGCAGGGGACAGCAGTGCCATAACCAGAACTGTCACTGAGCAGGAGACAGCAGTGCCATAACCAGAACTGTCACTGACTAGGGGACAGCAGTGCCACAGCCAGAGCTGTCACTGAGCAGGTGACAGCAGTGCCATAACCAGAACTGTCACTGAGCAGGAGACAGCAGTGCCATAACCAGAACTGTCACTGACTAGGGGACAGCAGTGCCACAGCCAGAGCTGTCACTGAGCAGGGGACAGCAGTGCCATAACCAGAACTGTCACTGAGCAGGAGACAGCAGTGCCATAACCAGAACTGTCACTGAGCAGGAGGGAGCAGTGACCTAACCAGAGCTGTCACTGAGCAGGGGACAGCAGTGCCATAACCAGAACTGTCACTGAGCAGGAGGCAGCAGTGCTGCGGGCTGAGGGGGAAGCTCATCCCAGCCCTGCTCCCCCAGAGCCACTGCAGGTTGATCCAGCAGGCAGTGAGCACTGGCTGTTCCCACTGAGCCCCAGGAGAGGAGCAGTGTGCCAGGGATGAGCAGAGGCAGGGTACCCGGGTGCTGAGGAGGAGCGAGCCTCGGAAAAGCCTGATCAGGGACAGGAGTAGTTCTTGGACAGAAAAGGAGACCAAGAGGAAAAAAGGACTCTTAATCATCTGCAGACTGTCTCTTGACAAGTGTGGAGGGAAATGCCACTCTATCCAGCAGCCACCCAGAGCTGCAGCCTGTCTAGACACAGCCTTTCCCAAATTCCTGCTGATAGCTGCTTGGGAAATCTCTGGCGGAGGCATCTGCCTGTGTTTGTTGGAAGCTGACTCCTCTCCCACCGGCTGGTGGTGGGGAGGCAATTCCATTGTCCTTTGGAGGGCTCCCTGGATGGTGCACAGGGTCTGGGGAGCCAGGCTGGGCACAGGCAGGATAGCTGCATGCCAGGGACATTGCCACTGGGATGGGGACACAGCTCATGTCCCACCAGTGGCTCCCCAAGCCCATGTGCAGCATCCCAGTGCCAGGATGCTGCAATTTCCCCAGGAGCAGCCAGCAGCAGTGGGAAGCCCTTGAGGAACAGCAGAGTGGGGACAGACTGGGACTGCCCTGAGAGGCTGCAGTGCCCTGGTCGCTGCCACTGTCCCACTGCAGAGGGACACAGATCCCATACAGAACCTGCACCCCCAGGGATGGCACCGTGCCCTGGCTGGACCCGCTGTCCTTGTGCTGGACCTAAATAACACCTGGCAGTTGTCCCTGCAGAGGAAGGAGGACATGGCACCTTGCAGCCACCGGGCACGGTGTCCCCAGGTGACCCACGGGGAGGGGACAGCCCCTGCCAGTGCTTTGGGAGCAGAGCGAGAGCACAGAGCCAGCCCTAAAGGCAGCACAGGCACAGGCAGCTCTGAGGGAGGAGGCACCACGAAAGGAGCCTTTGCAAGGCCACCAGCCCTGCTGGCCATCATCTGCTGCCCTCCCTGTGCCCTCCCCTGCTTCAGGACAGGGCTCAGCTGCTGACCCCCACAGGGTCACACACTGTGCAGCCACCACTGCAGCTCCGGGGGTTTGAGCGTGCAGCCACCATTCCCCGGGAGAGCGATGGAGCCGGGGAAGTGCCCTCGGCTGGGATAACGCGGCTGGGGCCATTCCCGGAGGATGGAGAGAGGCAGGGCACGGGCTGGGTGGCCCTGGGCTCCCAAAGGGAGCAGGGCAGCAGGATGCTCCCGGTCGGCGTGAGTGCACTGGGAACGGCGGCTCCAACACCCTGCGAGCCTTGGGCTCGGAGCCCCAGCCCCATTCTCGTTTTCCCAAAAGAGGCAGCAGCACAGGAGCCAAGCAGGAGTTCCATGTCCCCGCCGTGTGAGGAGCACACCCGCCCGGGCTCACCTCCGGCTTCACGGATTTTCCATCCCAGACATCCACAGAGCAGAAAGCGATTCCTCCCCCAGCCCCAGAAGGGTCCGTCCCCACATCTGAGCAGCTGGGCGAGCCCCACCAAGCCCAGCACCAGGACGGAGCTATAGGGACAGATTTTGGAGAACCCCTTTGCCCAGGATCCCCTAACCCTGAGGAGGCTTGGGCCACTCCTCGCCAGCTCAATGCCCGGCAGATTTCCCTGCTCCACTCACTTCCTGGGGTGGAGGGTGCTGGGCTGAGCCTCCCGGGCTGGGCTGGCAGAGGGGGATGCTGGAGGAGTTGTGCTTCCAGACAGCGGGCAGAGCCGGAGCTGCCACACCGCCAGGGAGCCCAGCAGCAGCCTCCCCATCCCCGCTGCCCCACACACCCACCCGTGCCCCCTCCCACTCCCTCCATCCGCGGCCACCTACCTGCGAGCCCACAGCTGCCCCGGGCCACCGTGGGGACACAGCCACGTGCCCACCAGCTCCTCCCGGCACGTTACAACCCGCCACTGGCACCCCGGTGACACCAGGCAGGCCTTTTTGAAGCGGCCGGCATGGGAGCCCTGGGTGCAAAACTCCTCGCAGGCTCCTCAGAAGCTGGAAAAACCTTTTTCTTTTTACCTTATATGAGCTGGTGGGGGAGGCCAGGCCGCGGCGGGCAGCGCTGTCAGGGCCGCCGTGGGGATCCATTGGCTGGGGGGCCGTCACGTGGGCCCCGCGCCGCCACCGCCGCCGCGAGGCCCAGTGTTGCTTTTACCCCCTAAGGAAGGGCCGCTTGACAATTTTCATATTTCTTCTAAATTTGGAGATTTCAGACAATGCTGGGAGGCTTGGCTCAGGCTGCCAGAGGCCCATGTGGAAGTCATTAAGGCGGAGAGGGGGAGCGGAGGGAAGGAGGGTTGGGGGAAGCGAGGGGGAGGAGAGCGGCCGGGCCTGCCAGCGACGCGCCTGGGAACCCGGGCCGTCCCGGCCGGAGAAAGTTGTTTGGAATAACTCACTTCCTCCCGGCCTCGTGCTCGGGGGGGACACGCATCCCCTGGCCCGTGGAGAGGGGGTCCGGCGGGGCTGGATGGCCGCGGGGAGCCGGGGCGGCGTGGAGGCCGGCGGAGGGAGCGGAGATGTTCCCTGGCCCGGCTGGAGGGGTCCCGTGACTCCCACGACTTTGAAAAGCTCCATCTGGCCTGGGAAAAAAAGGCATTACAGCAGCCCTGGGGCTCTGCTGGGAGGCCAGGGTGAGGTCCCTGAGTGTCCCCACAGGTGCTGGTGGCGAGGCCAGGGCTGCGGGGCTGGCTGCACCTGGGCCTTTCACGGTTCCAGGAGCATGGGGAGCCTGTGCGGGAGCTCCACCACTGTGCCCGGCCTCTCCCAGCCCCCTGTGGACCCGAGTCCGTGTATGGCCTCCAGCCAGCCCTGGGCCCCGCTATGAGCAGCAGTTGGCAGCTGGGGCGGGGAACAGCCGGCACCGAGCGCCTTCGTCTCCTGCTCCATCAGCCCCAGCACGGCAGGGATGGAGTTTGTCCCTGCTCCGGCCACTGCTGCTGTGCCTGGGTGACACAGGGCTGTGCTGGGCAGTGAATCCAGCACGGAGCCCAGCTCTGGAGCAGCAGCAGCAGCCTCTGCTGCATGAAATTACTGAGGGAGAGCCAGGGAGCACGGGGAGACGCCGCCAGCTTCAACTCTGGTTTCCCAAGGTGGTGACGTTCCCTGAGGGGAGCACAGAGCTGGGTCTGGGATCTCGTGTCCATCAGAGCGTCCTGGCTCGTGGGAAGGAGGTGATCCTGAGCCATGCACAGGCACAGTGGTTGCTATAACCTCGGTGAGGACAAATGTGGTGTAAGAGTCTGGCAGGGCAGGACTTCCACCAGAAACACACCCCAGAGAGGGCTCCTACCATCCTCGGACCCCTGAGCCTGTTGGGACAGCCCTAAAGCCAGGGCCAAGGCCTCTCTGCCATCATGCCAGGCTTTGTACCAGGATGGTGTGGAGTGCTCGGCATCCCTGAGGCTCCCCCCAGACTTAGGCACCACCTCAGCACCAGAGCCAGTGCTGCAGGAGCTGAACATCCCCTCAGCACTTCGGGGATATCCCTCATCCTGGAGGGAGCTGCCCTGCCAGCTGCAGGAAAGGAGAAGCAGGGAACTGGATGAGGCACCAGGAAGCTGCCCAGCACCTGCCAGGTGAGCAGGGAGGGGAGCAGCAGTGCCTGGGTCTGCCAGCAGCATGCCCAGACCTGGCAGGGAGAGGCATCTGGTGGCCGCCGAGGAGCCAGAGCCACCTGCGAGGTACCTGGCCAGGAATATGAAGCACTCTCCAGGGGCTGCTTGTGAAAAAAACCCAATCCTTTTTGGAATTGCTGCACACCCAGAGATGCAGTGGCCCCTGGCAGCACAAGGCGTGGTTTTGCCAGGAGCAGCTCCCAGCAGGTGTGCCCGCTGTCAGCAGGGCAGAGATGAGCCCAGGCTGGCTGAACTGCGATGGGAACTGCACAGAGCACAGCCACAGCAGCACATCCTTCCCCTGCTGCAGGCCACCCTGGTGCGTGGCACTGAGCTGGGACAGCACCTGTGGGATGTCCCCAGGCCATGCTGGGGCTCTCCCTGGGCACAGACCCTCCCTCAGTGCTTCCACTCCCCAAACCCCTCGCTGTCCCCGATTTAATCCCCGTCCCATGGCCTGGGAGCCCGCAGGGAGATCTCCCAGCACTCCCACTCCCCTCTCCCTCTGCTTTTGGAGGGCTGGCTTTGAGTGAGGCACGACCAAGGGCTGCCATTAAACAAACACTATAATTAGAAACCAGGTTCCCTAAATGAAGTGAAAAATGTAACGTTAGCCTCTGTTTGTTCGCTGGATGCTGCGCTCTTGTTCCATGACCCAGAGGGGTCGTGCCCTGTGGTTTCTGAGAAGCCTTAATAAGGTAATGTTTAGGAGGTTTCTATCTTTACAGCTCTTGTCTTATTACAACTCCATAAGAAAAACATTTGGGGCAAAGCAGGATTCCTTGGCGCGGGTTTGTTTTTGTTACTCCTTCACTAAGATGCTGCCCAGCCATCCTTCCTCACCACGGATTCAGTTTCAGTATCTCCACAAAAGTGACATTTTTTCCCACCTCCCGCTGACCTCCAGCCTCTCTGGCTGGGTGTAAGGGCAGGGGTCAAGTGGCAGTGACAGCTCTGTCCCAGGCAGGTGAGGAGGGGAGCACTGGGGTGGTGCCACAGGGCAGGGGTGGAAAGGGAGCCCCTGGGCTGCTCCCACCTTCCCAAGAGCCTGGGACGTGGTAAGAGAAACCGTTCTCCTACAAGCCCTGTGAACATCCAAACACACCAAATTTAGAACCTTTTCATCTGCTGCCCGACATCAGAGGGGGCTGCTGGAGGGCAGGAGGGCGTTTCTCAGCCCGTGTATGATTACAGCCCCTGCCCCCCTCACCCCCTTGCAGGGCAGGACAGTGATGGATGGGCGAGCTGGGCTGGAGCAGCTCTGAAGGTGACCTTCAGGACTGGCCAGTGCTGCCCTGTAAATCCCTTCCCTCCCTGACTGCAGCACACAGGAGCAGGGAACGGGGAGCAGGGCAGGAGATTGTCTGCTCTGACTTCAAGCTGCCAGTTCTCACCTGGTGATGATTCCCCAGCAGTTTGGGGGTCCCTGCATGGGATCCCTTGCCCAGGGACACGGAGAGAAGTTTGGCTTGATCACAGCCCTCCAGGACAAACATCAGTGCCACTGCCGAGCTTCCATTTACCTCCGCCCTTCGCCTTGCCCTGGGAACTTGGACTCCTGCCCACAAGAAAAAGCCACCAAAGCTCTGCAAACAAGAGGCTTTCTCCTCCTAGACCCAGAGGGCACTGCTGCCCTGGCAGCACATCCCTGGGAGCACCCTCCAGCCCCTGGCCTTGCAGGGAAGGTGGTGGGGATGGCTCCAGGCTGCTCCATGTGCCCCACATGGGGCTGAAGGACCAGCCCTTCCCTCAGCCAGGAGCTGGGATGCAGAGGGCACCCTGGCAGGACTGTCTCACCTTTGCAATCCAACACAAAATGAAGCCACCCCTCCAAAGCACTCAAGGGTTGGTGTCCGACTGCCTGGGGCTGCAGGGGGAAGGAAAACTGAATTATTTGCAAAGCCAGCACTGCCCACCCCACGCTCTGTGCTGGTGGGCAGGGGGGCACAGCCAGGACAGGCTGAGGCCAGGAGCCCAAAGGGCTGGAAAAGGTCAGAGGGCAAGCACAGGGGGCACGGAGAGAGCAGGGCATGGGGCCAGGCAGGATGAGGGGACCCATGGCCAGGTAGTGCCTCAGTGGTGCCAGCCTGGAGGAGACCGTGGCTCTGTCCCCCTCTGTCCTGTGGGGACCTGAGACTGCCCCTACAGAGCTGCCAGAGGGGCTCGCTGGGACCGGGGTCTGTCCGTGCACTCTCCCCGGCCCCTCCAGCCCTCCCCAGAGCCACCATCGGGAATCAGACACGGGCAGGGAGGCACCGGCGCAGCCACCGGCCCCGCAGCGGGCGCTGTGCCGGGCAGGGACGGAAGGAAGCGGCTGTTTCCAGCGCGGGGAGCGGCAGAACAGGCTTTTTCCATCAGGTGCTCTGTCTCCAGCAGCAGGAGGCAAAAGAAAACAAAAGGCACGAGAGGAGCGGGACGGGAGGAACCTGCGCGTCTGGATCGTGTAAGCAGCGACGTGCTGTAAACGCGGGCGGGTGATGGATGTGCCCGAGCGGCCGCGCAGGATGTGCCGGACGCGCATCCTCCCCCGCCCCGCCCGCCCGGCGCTGCCGGCAGCTTGGCTCGACGCCTGCGGTCCCCCCGGAGCCTCCTGTCCGGGGTGCTGCTGTCCCCCCAGCCCCAGAGGAGAGCCCGGCTCAGCTCTGCCTCCCGACGCCCAAATCTGGCTCTTACGGGATCCGAAGGGCGTGATTTACAGCCAGCGCCGAGCATCGCCCGGCTCCCCGCCCGGGGAGGCAGGAGGGCCGCCGGGAGAGCTGGATTAGGGCTGTATAAATAATATCGTGCAGCGATGCAGAGCCCGGGCCAGCGAGACCTCGGGCTGCCAGCGTGGTCGCCTCTCCTGCCCGCGGCACCCTGGCACCACGGTGGGGCAGTGCCCCTTCCCTCCCCGGGAAAACCTGTCCTACCGGCTTGAGGGCTTTGGGGACAATGGGGACACAGAAGAGGATGAGTCCTTATCCCACAGCAGCTGCTGCGGGGAGAGCACCCATCCCGCTCGATGCCAGCAGCAAATTCCTGGCCGCCCTGTCCAGCCGTGCCTGTCTCTGTGTTTATGCAATGGCAGGAGCCGGCAGAATTAAGCACTTTTTGTTTTTCCCTTTTTTGAGAATGGGGAGTTTTAATTCCCACCAAACAATGTTCTTTTTCCAGCAAGCTTAAAATAAGCCTTTTTGGCTCGGGCGTCTCTGGAGCCGTTGTGCAAATAAGGATGTGAGCTCCGAGCTCTGGCTGGGCCAGCACTACCTGCCAGGGGGGTTTTGGGGGGACACGGGAGGCCCCCGAGCCTGACCCTCCTCCCACGGCAGCACAGGGCTGGCTCTGGCCAGGACAGCTCGCTGCAGCTTTCCTTTGATGAGTGGAAAATGTTGCTCACACAGAGATAGGGATGAGGCCGTGCTGGAGCCTCCTGCCAGAGCCGCCTGTCTGGCCGGGGTGGGTGTGTGCTCAGGTGTGCTGGGGACTCACAAACCCCGTAAGAGCTGGGTTCTGGAGCAGCTGGTGCCCAGAGAAATGCCCATACCCTGCAGAGTGGCACCAGCAGTGCTGCTGGCCATTGCCTGCTGCAGATGGAGGGGACTGCAGACCCCACCCCAGCAGCTCCCAGCCCTGCAGGGACATTCCTGCTTCTGGGAAGCTGCACAAAGCTATTTTCTGCCAGCGTGGAGCTGGGGCCTGACTTTCCCCCTTACCTGCAGTCCCCACGGTGTGCTCTGCCACGTGGTCCCTGCCAGCACATCCCTGCTGAGTGTGGCATGACACGGGTGCCCTGCATCTCTTGGGCTGGGGTCAGTTCCATGAGCATTATCTGGCAAATAAGCACCTGGGTTTACTCAGGGCAGGTGGAGCTTGTCATCACATCCTCTCCTGCCCCATTTGGATCTCTGTGCCCCATTCGGATTTTTTAATTCCATCTCCAGGCCTCGCTCTCCACCCAAATTTCCCACGGCAGTGTGGCAAAGTGGTGACAGCAGCGGGGATGAGCACGTACAAAACCTGATTGCACCTCTCCTCTCCCCTCCGAGTAACCCCCGCCCAGGAGAGCCCCGGGGAGGTTCCAGCACTCCAACCCAGCACACCCTGCTCCCGCGGGGATGGCACTGCAGCCAGGATGGGCACACGGAGCCCTCCAGCCCCAGCCTGGAGGCAGAGCTGGCTGTGACCCATCCCAGCCCCTTCCCTGGGGCGAGGCCGGTGGGGAAAAGCCTCCCGCGCCCGCCCCTGCCTCCCCCAGCTTATCAAATTTGGCCATGTCTGAAAAGGCCTGGTTTCCTTTTCACCAAAAAAGATCAAAACTGGGTAATTGGCTGCCGGCACAGATGCCTCTGCGCCTCTCTCATGTGTAAACAGCATTGCCGAGCGCTGACACAACGCAGCGGCCGCGGCACACGCAGGCGCCCCGGGGCTGCCACCGGCCCTTCCGGGGGTGCCAGAACAGGGGGTGAAGTCGCTGGGTGCAGGCAGGGGTTGGCTCAGCACCCCAAAAAACGCTGGTGGCCAAAGGCCGGGTGCTGCCGTACACCTGAAGCACAGGCAGGTGGTTGCAGGGCTCCTCTGGCAGGTCTTGAGGGGACAAAGGGGACGCCCTGTGCTCAGATCTCAGCCAAGGGACAGCAAAGCCTCTGAAACGCTGTGCTGGGGCTGTCCTTGGGGATGTTAACGTGGCCTGGGGGGGGTGAGCAGCCAGGCTGTTCCCTGCTGCATCCCAGGGCTGGCAGGAGGAGGAGGACAGCGTGATTTGAAGGTGCAGAGACCTTCACCTTATTTATGGGGTGTTCTAGAGGCACAGTTCACGGGCTGGGAAAAGGAGGTGGAAATTTCCCTCTGCCCTACAAAGCTCAAGGGCTTTCAGATCCCTGGGGATGCGCAGTGAGGCGGGAGCAGGAGGGAAACATCCAAAGGAGCAGGGCAGAGCCTGGTGCCCGGGAGCGTGGGGAACAGCGCCGGGCATCGGCCTGCGGCTGGGCTGGAGGGGAGGAGACAGGGATGCACGGAGGGAGGGATGGAGAGGAGGAGGGATGGAGGGGCGGAGGGATGCAGACGGAAGGACGGAGGGCTGGGAGCGCTTGGCTGGCGGACAGCACCATCGCGTGGCACTCGACCGCACGGACAGCGACAGAGCAGGGGTGCAATGCCAGCGCCTGTCCCCGGACGGGGAATTACAGCCAGCACCCCCGTGCCTCAGTTTCCCCCACCGCAGCACCACCCTGCAGCGCGGTGCTTGGCTCCGGGAGGCCAGGGCATCGCCCAGCACACCCAGCACCCTGCAGACCCACGGCCAGCTGTGGGCACAGCTGCTGTGTCCTCATGGCAGGAGCTGGAGGACAGCATGAGGGGAAGGCTTTGGGGACAGACAGACCAGGGGTGCAGGGAGTGATGGGTGCCATCATCTCACTGCCGGGCAGAAGGGTCTGGGGGCTCCTGGGGACAGCAGAGCTGCGGCTGGTGGTGGCTCACAGATGACAGCGGCCCCTCAGCCCCAGTTACCTGCTCACCTTGCTGCCAGCACGGGACACAGCCAGCCCTGCTCCTCCTGTGAGCCCCTGCTCCGCCAGCCAGCAGCCGTGTCCCTCCTGGCCCTGTCAGGGCCGTGACCATGCTGGTGACACCAACAGAGCCCAAACCCCCTCCCCAGAGCATGCTGCTGCCAAGAGAGCCCCTCAGGGCTGCCTGCTCCAGAGGGGACCCGCCACTGACCACAGTCGCCACCGCCAGCGGAGCCAGCGCCTGGGGCGGTGACGGGTGGCCGAGTCCCAGACCACACTGGCCCCCTGCCCTGTCTGCTCCGAGGCTCCCTGGCACCTTGGGGACCGGACACACCTCTGGCAGGGCACAGCCAGGGGCTGGGGCTTTCCCTTTTTAGCTGCCCGGCTCGCAGGGACCGGCCACACTGCAGGACAGCGGGCGGCACCCCTCGGCGGCCATGGAGCCGGCTCCAAACCTGGTAGGTGCCTCCCCGGCAGCTCAGGGCTTGCTCCTCGTTTTCCTTCTCTAACAGAATGGTTTGCATGCTTGTTTACCGGGGGATGTTTGCTCTGGAGGTGCCCGCTGTGGCCTGCCAGGGCCATCGCCCCCGTGGCTGGCAGGGTGAGGATGCAGCAGCCTGGGACAGCAGAGCCACGCCTGGGACAGTCCGGCACGCCTGGGACAGTCCGGCACGGCCGGGAGAACAGCCCTGGCTGGCCCAGCAGCCCTGCCCCGGGGCACTGCACACCCACGGCAAGCTGTGGGGCTGCCTGGCCGCTGCAGGGACACGAATAGCAGCGAGCAGCACTACAGAAAGCAACTTTGTTCCCTGCTGGGCAGGCTGCCGGGTGGCAGCACAGGGCTGCTCGGCCCGGAGAGGCCGGAGGGAGAAGGGAAGGAAAAAAGCATCTTTTCTCTCTCACCGTCCTCAGAGCACAGAGGGAGGGAGAGCAGGGCTTGGATAAAGATCTCATTCTTGACTGTCTCATCTCTGTAAGGCTCCTTTTAAACCAGAGGCTGCCCAGGTACAGCCTGAGCTGGGTCACAGCTGCCTCAGGGTGGGCAGGGAGGGGACCTGGCACAGCTCGGGCAGCACAGGCAGGGGCACTCTGGGCGACATAAACTGCAGCTGCAAGCAGGGTGAGGGGCAGCCACACACATCAGCTCATCATGACCGTGTGCCCACCATCCCTGCAAACTGCCCTCAGGTGTTTCTCACCTGCAGGCCAGCACTGCCTTTGGGCATTGAATGTGCCACCTCAAAGTCAATGTGGTTCTGCCATCACCTGGTGGCCCCCGGGAGGAGGGAGAGCTCTCCTTCCATGCAGTCCTGCAGCCCAAGCAGCCACTCACCATCCTCCTTCTTCCTCAGCTTCTCCTCTGCATCTTCACCTTCGCCATGGTCCCGGTTCCTGAAGCCAAGGACCAGAGCAAGGCAGCCAAGGGCAGGAGAAGGGGCCTGGCACGGCCACCAACAGCCCCCCCTGCCCTGGCCTGGGCCCCCGAGGAGCCCTACACCAGCATGGCAGAGTATGAGCACAGCATCCAGGACATGGTGCGCCAGCTGAGGAACGGCTCCGAGCCGGGGGACACCAAGTGCCAGGTGAACCTGAGGCTCTGGAGGTCCAACCGACGGAGCCTGTCCCCCTGGGCCTACAGGTGAGCTTGGGGCAGGGACCTCGGGGACAGGCAAGGTGGCTCAGTGCCAGCACAGGGGCTGTGGTGGCCGCTGGGGGCTGTGGCAGGATGTGATGCAGAAGCCATTTCATCCAGCCACCCACCAGCGCCATCACCACCCCTCCAGCCTCGTCCCGTTTCCCCGCTCTCCAGGATAAACCACGACGCCGCGCGGATCCCGGCAGACATCCCCGAGGCCCGGTGCCTCTGCACGGGCTGCATCAACCCCTTCACCCTGCAGGAGGACCGCACCATGGCCAGCATTCCCATCTACAGCCGCCTGCCCGTGCGCCGCCTGCTCTGCCCCGGCCCGGCCCAGCTGGGCCACAGGCCCTCGGGCAAGAAGTGCCACAAGAAGTACCAGATGGTGATGGAGACCATCGCTGTGGGCTGCACCTGCATCTTCTGAGGCTGCAAAGCTACGCCCCGCAGCTCCCCCAGTGCTGGGCATCTAACCGGCTTGCTCTTGCTTCCCCAGCTAGCCCAGCCCTTCGGGAGAGGCCACCTGGCTGGGCATCAGGGTGAGGGGAGGTCCCTGTGCAAGAGCTCCTCAAAATTCCCTGCAGACTCTGTCAGCCTCAGCCCCAGCAGCCGCTTTGGGGACACCCAGTGCAGAGGCAGCCCCTGAGAGTCACCCAGTCCCAGACAGTGACTGTCCCCAGCCTCCAGGGAGCAGCTCAGCTGTGGGCTGGGGGAGAGAGGGAGCCAGCTGCCCATGGTCCCTCTGGCTAGGCAGGATCAGATCAGGATCGGGATTAGGATCAGGCTTCCTCCCTTCCCAAAGTCCCCATTTGCCTTTGTTCGCTCCATCGCTGCAACAGCTCTGGCAACACCCAGCCCTCCCGTCCTCCCCAGTCCTTCCCAGTCCTCCCCAGTCCTTCCCAGCCCTCCCACAAGTTCCTCTGTGCCAGGCCAGGCAGCCTAAGGAGCGGGATGAGCTGCTGGGGGCTTGGGCAGCTTCTGAGGTCTCAATAAAGTGCATTGCTGGCCCTGGTCTGAGCTGCCCCTGCCTTGGCCCCTCACGCTGCCCCTCTGCCCTGCCCAGCTTCTCCCACTGAGGCTCTTCTGCCCCCAGACACAAGCCTGGACACCCCCAGAAGCACAGAGCACCTGGCAGGACCTGTGAGAGCCCTCCCTGCATCCCTGGGGCACAGGAGCAGGGTTGGGCTCCAGGGCACAGGAGAGGCTGTGGGATCTCCAGTCCTCCCTGTGAGTTTCCCAAGGGCAAAGCCAGGAAGGCAGGAGAGACTGGTGGGAGCTGGGCAGCTCGGGGGGACCCATCTGCTGCCAATGCCAGCCAGCCTCAGCCCTGAAAGCCCCCCAAGATCCCTCCCAAACACAGTGACCCTTTTCCAGGAGAAGGCGCAGGCTCCTTTCCAGTAGAGCTGGGGTGAAGGAACAGGGAAACTGAGGCACACGGCACAGACACAGCAACACTGGGCAGGAACTGTATTCCTGAAGGCCTTCAAGTCAGCGGGACACAGCCTGTCCCTTGTGCCCCAGCCCCCCAGGCCTCCCCAAGGCAATAAATACTCCCCAGGCTACCACACACCAAAGCTCCTGGCCCACCACCCCTCAGGGGCGTCACAGCTCCGTCTTCACCTTGTGCATCAAGTCCTTCTGGTCGATCTTCTCCAGCTCCTGATGCCAGCGGTTGTAGGCCAGCAGGGCCACGTTTTTGGCCGCCACGGCTATCATCTCCATGGAGCTGGCCACCCACTCCACGCCGCTGAGGTAGAAGAGGCTCTCGTGGAGCACGATGGGCGGCAGGGCCTTGGCGGCGTCGTAGCGGGGGTACGCCTGCCACTCTGTCACCTGCACCGAGTAGTAGGACCTGAAGAGGGTCTTCAGCTGGGGCTTGTCCAGCGGCTGCTGCGACAGCACGCGCCACACCGCGGCCTCCTGGGGCTGCTTGCGCCGGAACGCCGCCGAGATGTTGACGGGGCAGATGTTGTCCATGGCGTGGAAGAAGAGCTCGGGGGTGTCGGTGGTGAGGATGCTGGTGAAAGGGAACAGCTTGGGGTCGGGGAAGCCGAAGTAGGAGGAGTTGAGGTAGCCGTGCACCACGGAGGTGACGGAGGGCTGGAAGGCTCCGGGGGGGTCGGCGATGGGCGGGTCGAAGTTGTCGAAGGTGAAGTTGCTCCTGCTGGGATGCAGCGGGGTTGTCACCACCACCAGGTCGTAGAAAGCCGAGCCCTGGCCTTCGGTGCTCTCGTAGTGGAGCTGGTACAGGGGTCTCCCCTCTGAAAAGAGATGGGGACAGTCAGGAGCAGCCCTGAGGCCCAGGTGATGCTGCCCTGACCCTGTTTTTTCCAACCTGACCTCCATCCCCTGGTTTTCCAGCACACACCAGTGCTGGACCACAGCACCCGATGGTTACGGATGAGCTGCTGATGCCTCAGGGTGGCAGAAAGGCTTCATTAAGACATAAAATGTTTCCAGACAGGCCCAGCCTAGTGGGGGCAAAGAGGACTGGGGGAACACAGCCCACATCCCAGGCCCCAGATATTCTTCTGCTGTGGTGGAAGAGAGAGCGAGCCTGCAACAAGGGTGGTGCCACAGGAGAACCTGATGGACCTCAGGAGGGAGAGAGAGCAACCTCAGGGCTGAGGTTGGTGCTGCAGGGTCGATCAGACAAAGGGAGAATGTCCTAAGACCCTCAAGTCTTCTCCCAAATGCCTAACCAGGACCAGGATGCCCTCCAGCCACAGCAGTCCCATGCTGCCACCACCAGCCTCCCACCCTGGTGCACCCAGAGCCACACCCGTGCCCAGGCTCACCCGAGCTGTGCAGGGAGATGCCTGTCACCCTGGCTGAGATGACATTGGCTTTGGTCAGCTTCAGCAGACCCGAACACACCAGCTTATTCCCTCCTTCCACCGCCCAGGTGCTGCCCTGGGCTCCTGCCAGCGACATGGCCCCTGCAGAGAGGAAGACGAGGGTGGCTCCACAGCCCGGCCGCAGAGGGGACACTGAGGAGTGTCACACGGCAGGAGGAGGTGGCTTCACCTGCGAAGGCGGGCACCAGCACGGACTGGCCGTAGCTGGAGCGCAGGACGGCGGCGATGACGTCGTCCACGAAGCGCTGGGTGACACCCACCTCCAGCAGGGACTCGGCCACCGAGCGCTGGGTCATGTTCACGAAGGCCTCTCCCCCCAGCGAGCGCAGCAGCTCCTCCAGGCTGGAGAAGGCGTAGCCGTGTGCCTGGTACTTGTAGATCCTGGAGGGGACAGGAGCAGGGGGCACCCGGTGACGCCCCGGTGCCAGGGGAACCCCCCCAGCCCCGCGGGCTCTCCTACCTCATGAACTTCTCCATCACCTCCTCCACCCACATCTGCAGGCGCAGGAAGCTGATGCCATAGTGCCACCAGAGCCGGAAGAGGTTGAGCAGGTACCAGTCGGTCTCCTCCAGGACGAAGTGCTCCCCGCTGAAGATGGCGCTCTTCCCGGCCACCTCGCGCCGGTGCTTGAGGCCTGCGGGAGCAGAGGCACCACGTGGCTGCCCCTTCCCGGGGCTGGCTGGCTCCCGGGGAAGGCCAGCACCGGACACGTCCCAGCAGAGATACGGGCAAAGATGCTCTTGGAGGAGCATGAGGAATGAGAGACCCCAAGGCACAGGTTCCCAGCCACATCACGTTGGGGCGTCTCATGGAGCTGCTGCTGCCTGCTGGGACTGGCTGGTAGGAGTTTGTGAACAACCGCCCAGCACTAATTCCACCAGAACCCCCTGGTGGTGACCAGCCCGTCCCCTTCTCTCTCCAGGGCACAACAGGGCAGGGTGCACGGACAGCAAGGGCATCCCCACGTGCCTAGGGTGCCAAGAGGGACTGGCAGAAACTCTCCCCACTACCCCAAGCACAGAGCCCGGGGATGTCCCAGCCCCCAGCTCAGCGAGGGAGGCCATGCAAGCGCTGGGACGCCCAGTCTCACCCAGGATCTTGACGAAGTCCTGCATGTGGAGGCTGAGGGCATGGATGGACGCTCCCCGGCTCTCATACTGCTGCTTGTTAACGGTGACGGTGGCCAGGCGCCCGCCCACGCCCGCCGCCTCGTACACGTCCAGCTGCACCTGCGGCCCGAAGTGCTGCTGCAGGAAGTACGCGGTGGCCGAGCCCCCCAGCCCGGCGCCCACCACGGCTGCGGGCGAGAGCGGCGAGAGGCCGGGTCAGCAGCGCCCCGGGGGCGCGGGGGTCCCGCGGTGGGCAAGCGCCAGCACCGCCTGCGAGGCCGGGGATGCGCGGGGGTGGGGATGCAGGGGTGCGGAACGCTCTGTGCCGGCCCCGGCGGGGCAGGGAGCGGCCCGGTGCTGCCGGCCCCGCCGCGGGCTCCCGGATGCCCACCCCACCCCATCCCCGCGTACCGACGCTGACATCCTGCCGACGGCCCCCGCGAGCAGCCCCCCGCCCTCCGCTCCGCACACGCGTCCCACAGCGAGGGCCCAGCCCGCAGCTGCCCCGGCAGCGCCGCGCTCCCGCCGCCGCCGAGCCGGGGCCGCGGTGCCGCCAGAGCACGTTTTCCATGTGTGCTCACCCGGTGATGCTCACAGGGCTCGGCCCCGGCTGAGCGGGGCAGGCTGGGTCCTGCCTGCCGCATGCAGCAGCGAGGGCGTTCGAGCTTTCGCTCGGACTTTCTGCCCCGGGCGAAACAAGGCGCCTGCCAGCGAGCGGTTTGTGCCAAGGGCATCCCACGGGAGCCCGCTGCTACTCGGATTACAAAGGGTAGCAAAGGCTGAGCAAAAACTCTCGAACAGGTTGGACATGTAATTACAGACCCAGAGCCTGCTCCGGCCCAGGGCTGGCTCCTTACCAAGGGACAGAATTTTGTTTGAGAATCCATCACTTTGTCTCCGGGAAACACAACACAAGCACAGCCCCCTTCCTTTCCCCAGCCAGGAGCCACTTCAGACTTTCTGCACGGGGAGCACGTACAACCCTGAACCTCAAGGGTGAATATTTGGGGTGGGCACAGACAAAAATTACCCTTGCTCGGCTCCCCCTCACAATGGGCGGGATCCCACCGGGATGGGGAGATGATGATCCCCAAAACACAGCACACAAATATCTTTGCAGCACGTCTCAGGTTTTAACAAGCTCTTACTTAACCAGCCTGGTTTCCCCAGGGCTGTGGGCGACGAGAAATCTGCTGTGCACACAGCAGGGCTCCCAGGCAGGTCAGCACTGCTCCCAATCCCCATCCTGCTTGCAGTTCTGGATATTTTTTCATGCCATAAGCAAAATGCTCTGCCCCAAGCTCTGAGGCTTTTCTGCACATGGTGGTTTGAGAACTCCCAACTCTCACTGTTGCTGCAGAGAAAAACCATAAGAGCCAGAAATTGCCTAATGGCAGCAGCAGGATTTCCTGGGCAGGAGTGCATTTTAGCAGGGGGAGGAAAAGCCCCTATAATGGGCTATCACCACTGCATCACAGCTGAATTTGCTGGCAGATCTTTAGCACGGAAATATTGATCTCACCCCCATAAAGGCTATTTGTAAATGGCCTTTTGCAAATGCTTTTTATTGCATGGAGAAGTGCCCGGGGGCATCCAGAGCTCCAGGAGAACAAGGCCCACCCACACGGCACCAAGTGTGGAATTCCAAAGCAGGAATGGAGGCCCAGCTATTTTTGCAGAGAATGAAATCTGTTACAAACACACCCTCACAGAGAAAGCTCGTCTTTTCTCCCACAAATCCCCGAAATCACAGCCTGCCTGTGGGTACCACGGTGTGAAGGCAACCTGTAAACTAACCCACCCTTAACTGCAGTGCTGCACAATCCCCTGGATTGCTGCAGCACAGCACACACAGGGGCACACAGCAGCAGAGCCAAGCACAGATAAAACCAGAGATCCAGATTTCAGCTGTTGGCAGAGCTCTGCTGAACCAACCACCACCAGAGGAAAACTGGCAGAAAACATTTCTCTCCACAGCCATCCAGGAACAGACACAGCAGAAGGTGTGGGAATGGCACGGACTGACACACCCGGGCAGGTTATCAGTGCAGGAACCACTGACACCAACCCCTGTGTGTGCATTTCTGGGAGTGCTCCCAAGGCATTGTTCATAAAATGTTCAGCCAAATTCTGCTGTGGCCCTTTCACATACAATGGGATCAGAGAAAAAGGCAAGAGAAGTCACTGCAATTCTTCTGTTTTATTAGCAAATGGACAGAATGTGGACATCTAAAGGAAATCAGACTTTTCCAACATCAACTCAAATGTTGTTGTCAATTCCTTGCACTGCTCCCATACATCTCTGTCTTTCATACAGGCAGAACTTTCGGGTAAACAAACAACACAGAAACACACAAAAATTACAATATATACATGTTTTCCCCCACCTAAATGGCCTTTGATTTTTGGAGATTAGCAACACTTTGTTCATTTGACTTTGCAAGTAATATCAAAACACCTCGAGTTTTAAAATAAAAAAATACTACAATATTCACAATATAAAACTTAAATACTTTTTTTTTTTTTTTTTTTTTAATTAAGGGACTGCTAGGAGCTATTGAGTGATCACAGCTCTTCCACCAGAAGCTCTGCTGCTGAAGCACTGGGAAGTTTAGGTTCACAAAGCGACATCCATTTCATCCTGCACTGCTCCTGGTCAGAGTTCAGATCTTGCCATGCTCATGACAGTGCCACTGGGGACTTGTCCAGGTGTGGAAATGACTAAAAGGTTCATGGCACTTCCTCTCTTCTGCTATTCCTGCCCTGTTCATGTATTTCTGTGCTTTATTAAACAGTCACTGGATAAAGTGACTGCAGAGGAGCAGCTCATGGGACAGTCCCCTCCCTGCAGGAGTTACAGGAACAGGGCAGAAAAGGCAGCAAGAACCAAGGAGAAATTCAACTCACCCTTCCACAATCTCATCCAGGACAAAAAAACATCACTAAGTGTGCTTGAAAGGCAAGAGAATCAAATTTTACCTGGGAAATCTGGATTCTGTGATGCAATCCAGGTTTGGTTATTTCATTTTCACTTCACCTTTCGAAGGAAGCAGAAATGGGACAAACAACAGCTACAGGATTTATCTCTTTGGTAAAATCTGTGAAAGAGTCTCTCAGCATTGCCTCCATTTCACAGGAATCATAAAGCCTGACAGGATCCTGTAGAAGTTTTGTAGGTTTCACTGGGTGAAAGAAGAACTTGCCCCAAATTAAACAGGGCCTGTGTGAGGGTGGGAAGGACTGCACAGGAACTGGATCCCTCAGAGCCCTGCTGTGCCACACTGCAGTGCCTCAGTGAGGGCAGACCTCAGACAGACAAGCTGAATAAATCATCCCTCAGTACAGACAGAAGGTCTGGAGTGCATTTTAGGGTATTTCCTTAAGGCAGAAGTGGGTGAACACTGGCTGAGGAGGCAGGCAGAGTTGACAAACCCAAGTTGGACTGAGTGGCTGTAACGCTTTTTTCACAGTCCAGTGGCTCCACGGGTGAGTTTAAAGAGGATTTGGATCCCATCACTCCTGGTCACACCCAGCTGCACCCTCTCTGTGACAGAAAACTGTCTGTTGCTTCTGTTTGGCTCCTTACAACTGAAGTTTCACTTTCCAAGTTGGCTTCCAGCTCTTCCCTCATACTTCAAGACTCAGCTGATACAGCAGGGGCTGAAGAGGCAGCAGAGACCCCACTGTTCCAGCTGAGGACATGGGTTCCTCAAGAACAACCAGATTTGTAGTGCCACATTTCACGTTTTACCCATTCTTCTCTGGAGAAACAGCGTACCCTGCTGACCTGCTCAGCACAACAATGAGAAGGAAGTCCTGTTTATCTCTGAGACTTCCCAAAATATGATAATAATACAAGACACTGAACAAGAGGTTTTCCCATGAGCTAAAGCTGCCAGAAGTGCTTTTTCAGGGCTGAAATCTCCAGTACCTCCCTCAGAACCTACCGCACAGAGGCAGAAACCAACACTCCAAAAAGATCCACTACAGACTCATACCACAGCTGCCACTAAAAAAGGTTGCATGGAGCAGGTTAGAAATGTGCAGATTTCTTAAATTTCTGGGATGCCAACCCACTAACTGCACACAGTCTCTCCAGGTGAAAGACTGTCAGTATTAAAGGCTGTGACAATCTTGAACTCCACCACTAAAGGGTTTTTCAGGTGGAGCCTCTAAAGGAATGGAAGAATAAATTTTCTTCCAAACCAGGGATGGCATCCACTCTAAGTAAAGCATTTTTGGAAGTGTATTTGTCAGGTTATGGAACCAATTCCAGAAAGTAAAAAGGAAGGAATGAACAAATCAGTAAGAAACAACCTGAAAACCAACCATTCTTGGTTTTGTGGCTCAACTGTTCTTCTGTTATTTGACTGCTTGCTGCTTTGCAAAGGGTTAAACTCTGATCCTCCTCAGTGACTGCATCCTTTCAGCTGAGATAAATGAACTCCCAGGCAATAGGGCCAGTGGGAAATACATATGTGCTGTGACAACAACATGCCTCCAACCAGGAGGACAGCTCGAGGTCAGCTTTCACTTCCTCAGCCTTCTGCTTCTCTTGCTTTCTTGTCACTGCTGCTAAAATTGGTTCAAGGGCACTTGAGACTTTGGAGCAGAGAAGATTTTTCTCTTTGCGTCAAAACCCAAAAGGTTTCATATTTACTAGGATCATTGAAAGTAGAATCAGAATGTGGACTGGAAGTTGGTGTAATCTGAGGATCTCTACCGGAGAGCTGAGAAAATAGAACAGTCCAGATTTCCTGCTTAAGGGCACAGCTCCATTTTGCCAGCAGCTGCAACAAAGAGCACACAGTTTATCATGCTTGAAAGCTGCACAAATACCCACCAGGGAAGAGAAATTACTCTCCTCTAAAACATACATTTGGGTTGGAGATTGAGAGATGTGAGGACAGTTTTCGGGCTCCACCACAAATCACTGTTCCCTGTTCTACCTTGGGGAACAAATAGTCAAGCTGGAATTTTACCTGGAGAAGGAATATTAACATTAGTTTGACCTAACAACTGAATTCTTTTTAAACCTTCATCTCTATTCAACTCAAGTATGACAGAGATTCCATGAATTCCAGATTATTTTCTTGAAGCAACGTAAGAAAAAGCTGCCCCTAAATGTTATTTCAAGTGATCATCTTCACCCCATCTGAGGGGTCTGGGGACAAGGAAGACATCAAATCCAGGTGATAATAATACTCATCCCTCTGGACTTTTCCCAGTGCTTTGCACATGAAAAGCCTCACCACATCCCTGTGAGGTAGGTCAGTATTATTACAGTCCCTTAATACAGCCATGGAAAGTGAGGCAGAGAAGTTCCTTTCCTGGAGGCCACTGCAGGAGTCTCCCTCAGAGACAGAACAGAGAGACAAGAAGAGAATTTCCCTTTCTCTCCATATCTCCCCTCTTCCCCATACAAACCATGGAGAAACAAGCAGAGAAAGAGGCTACAGTGCCACAAACTTCTGACAAACAGCAGGACTCCTACTACTACTCCACGGGCTCCAAGAAGGATTATTAAATACACGAGTACCTCAGAACGAACGGCGCCGCCGCCGCGCGCGCGACCCCGAAGCCATCACACGATACAAACCCAGCTCAATAAATAAGTAAATACATGCAGCTGTGACTGTCCCCAGCTCAGGAAGGTCCCAGGCGGAGCAGGTGAAGCCACGTCACTCCTGTGCCTCCACGGCCACGCCGACCAGCGCGTGCCTGATGGTGCGGCCGTGCAGTTTGTAGCCGTCCTGCGTGACCAGCGCCACCGTGCCGGGCTGCATGCCCTCGGCTGGCACGTGGCAGATGATCTCGTGGTCGTAGGGGTCGTACCTGCCACCGACAGGGTTCATCTTCTGCAGGCCGTGCTTGGCAAAGACGCTCTGCAGCTTGGCCTCGAGGAGAGAGAGGCCCTCGTAGATCTTCTTCAGGGTGGGGTTGGGATCGCTGGGCTCCTCCTCCGCGTGGCCCGCGGCGCTCTCGGCTGTCTTCTCCAGGATGTCTGCTACCTCCACCAGGTCCCTGCAGAAACTCTGGATCCCTGCAGGAAGGAAAGGAAGGACAGCTTACAGAACATCCAGAGCTCCACTACCGAGGACAAAGCCACAGTGGTTTAAAGGCGCCTTTAAAGCTGCTCATTGATTTGAAGCTAATTTAGCGAGACCAGGCGGTGTCTTCTGATTCCTGGAACCAAAGCTTCAGCATTAAGAGTAATCTAAAGACTCCCCAAACCAAGGTATATGCAGGAAATGCACATCCATACCATGAACATATATATATAATATAATTCCTGACAAAGCAGAGCATTAATGTCTCACTCCAAACAGTTTTTTGCAACTCAGATTTGTCATTTAGGACTCTGCTCCACACGCCTCGCTCCAGCCCCACTGACACAATTTTGTCACACAAATGCCCATTCCACGTGGAACAAACACAATGGGGGGAAGCAAAAACAATGCATGGCTATTCAAAAGTACAAAATCCTCACTTTATTCATAGCTTAAAACCATTGTGGAGGAACTGGACCAAAATGATCCTTGGTTTGGTCATGAAAAGCGAGGCAGGTTTTGTCATTAGAAAAATGGGGTTAGACTGGCTGCTTTTCCAGCAGTGGTTTCTTGCACAGCGCAGAAATTCCAGGAAAAGCAGCCTCCCCCAGTTACATAAATGTCATAACTCCCTGACTGGAATGACACATTAGGGAAACAGAGAAAATGAGGCAATAGTCAGGTGCTGTCTAAAGCTGTACATGTGAACAAAGGGAGAGGAAGGAGATGCAGCAAAGGAGCAGACAGAAGCCCAGCAATCACCACTCATTTCACAGAATCACAGTCATTCAGGCTGCTCAAGACCTTTAAGATCATCAAGTCAGCACTGCCAAGGCCACCACTAAACTGTGTCACTGAGTCTGTTCAACACCTCCAAGGATGGTGTCCCCATCCCTTCCCTGGGCAGCCTGTGCCAGTGCTTGGCAACACTCTCAGTGAAGAAATTTCTCCTAAAATCCAATCTAAACCTCCTCTGGCACAACTTGAGGTTTTTTCCTCCTGTCTTACCTCTCATCAATTGGGAAAAGAGATTAACGCCACCTTGCTACAATCTCCTTTCAGATTTTCCTCTTATCTACGGATCTCCAAGTCTCACTCTGTGAGCAATTTCTAATAAAGAACTTACTTTTTCTTCATGCTACATATCAAATCCCAAGAGCTCAAAAAACCCTCTCAAAATCAATCATTCTCTTGTTGATTATCTCCAAACTCATCAGCCATTTTATAGCACCATGGGTGGAAGGTAAGAAAATACAGCAGCTCTAATTTCAAGGCTGCTAGAATTAACTACCAATAAACCTCTTGAGATTCATGCATTATGGAGAAAAACAGTTTTTCATTCTCAGAGATGGTTCTGGCACAGTGCAATGCCTGAACAGCACTTTCTTCCCCCATCACCTGCTTCTGCTGCCAAAGCTACAAATCCAGCTCGTTTTACTGATGCTAAAATATTTCTTTCAGAGGTTTTAAACATCTAATCTAGAGATTGACAACTACTGCCCCAGGCTGCATCTACCTCCAATGAATTGAAGCAGAGGAGGCTGTTAATATAGTAAAGGAGATCACAACCTGATGACACAGCTGAGTATAAAATACACCCTGCCAGAGCCAATCCTCAGCACACAGCAGAGCCTGCATTTTCAACCAAGTCAGCAGAACTAAACTCAGCTGCACTGGGACATATTTTTTTTTTAAATAGTCACAATTCTGTGATTCTGTGAGTAAACCTGAAAGGACAGGACACAGCTGGACACAGGGTAAAAAACAGTGATTAAGCCCAGATATCAAGAATCCAGGCCAAACATCACAGCAGGCTTTGCAATAAACGAGGGAGGACAGGACAGGGGGACAGGAAAGCTGCTGATCAGCATTTTCTGCTCAGGCAGGCAGGCCAGTGCAGCAAACACAGCTCTTCTGCTTACCAAAGAGTTTGGCATCTTCCACAAACTTCTGCGTTCTCCTCCGGACGTTCTCGGAATCTGCCAAAGCTTTCCGGTATCGCTCCTGTAACCAGGGGGGACACATCAAAGCAGCAAGTAAAACCCCTCTCCTGACACTGGAAACCCCTCAAAAATGCCTTAAAGAGAGATGGTTGTGCTGGGCTCCTGTGTTTTCTTACAAGGACAAGTCCTTCTACTGATTAACCAAAAACTGCAACTCCCTCAGAAGACCCAAGGAAGGCCAAAAATATTCTGGGCACTGAATGGCTGAATTCAGCTGAACAGCCACTGTCAGGCTGCTGCTGAGATCCCCCCTTCTCCAGCAGACAGCTCTGTGACAGCTGATTTCTCACTCAGTGCAGGATTCTCAGGGTGATTATCTCCAGAACAGCCCAGTGCTGTGGTATTTAATCCCCCCTCAGTCACGTGTGTTCTTCAATAGAGAACCTGATTTCCACCACACACAGGCACTTAAAAGGGCTTCCCTTCTTGGATAATCTGGATCCAGAGTGACATAAAGCTGTTAAGGAGTGTCCAAAGGAGGGACACAGGGATGGGAAGGGTCTGGAGGGGCCATGGAGGAGCAGCTGAGGGCACTGGGATTGTGCAGCTGGAGGAGGCTGAGGGGAGACTCCCTGGGGTCTGCAGCTCCTCCCGAGGGGCAGCTCCCATCTCTGCTCTGGGACAGGGACAGGAGCCAGGGAAGGGCTGGGGCTGGGCCAGGGCAGGGGCAGGCTGGATTTTGGGAAAGGTTCTTCCCCCAGAGGGTGCTGGCACTGCCCAGGCTCCCCAGGGAATGGGCACGGCCCCGAGGCTGCCAGAGCTGCAGGAGAGCTTGGACAGCGCTCCAGGGATGGACAGGGGGGATTTTGGGGCTGGGCAGGAACAGGAGCTGGGCTGGGTGATCCTGTGGGAACTCAGGATATTCCATGATTCTCTGCCAACATGTGACACCGATCAGCACGAAGCTACTGCCACAAGGCTGTGAAAGAAGTGACCAGCTCCAACACACAGCTCTTCCTGCCAGGACCACACCACCAGGGCCCTGCTGCTGGCACTGCTGACAGATGGTGTTTTGGGGAAGGCAGAGTGGAATTTCACCCTCACACTCAGGGCACAGCTGCTCTGGAGCTCTATGTGTGTGTCACAGCATTTAGGGAGAAATCCAGGGCTGAAAACCAGACCAAGCCAAGGGGACTGAAGCAAAGGCATCCAGCACACTCACAGTTAAATCCCGGACTTGCTCTTCCAATTTGATGGCTTTGTGCTCCAAGGCACACTCAGAGAGGGGGTGCTTGGGCTCCTCACTGGGGTCCTCTGGGCCACACTCGTCTCCTGTACTTCTCTGCTGAGCTGCAGTGCTGAAAGAACAGGGGGACCCTCTGAAATACAAACTAGGGACAAAGAAACAAAGTTGAGTAACTTCAGGGTCAACAAGAATTCAAGGTTAGTGTCATCATTAAAAGCATGCTCTCTTTAAATAGGTACACAGGGTTCTAGACACAATTTTAGTTCTTTTCAGAAAACACAATCAGCAAAGAAACACAAAGAGGTGGTTTTAAATTCTTTTATTTCAGACTAGCATGGCACACAGAGGCTTTACACCACTTCTTTGGCATACCTTGGAAAGAGTCAGATTTTCACAGAAACACAGAATAAATGAGGTTGGAAAACACCTTCAAAACCATCAAGTCCAACCTGTACCCAATTCCCACTTTGTCACCAGCCCAGAGCCCTGCATGTCACACACAGTCATTCCTTGGACACTTCCACCACCTCTCTGGTCTTTTCCAACACAAATAATTCTGTGATTCCCTGATTGTGTTTCACTCTCCCTCCTACTACATTTGCTTTTACAAACCAACCTAGACAGGGCTCATTCCTGCCATAATGAGCCTCAGCTCCACCTCCCTCTCACACCTCACACCAGGAAGAATCTGCAGAACAAAACAGAATTTCCTTCCATGGAAAGGAAAGCATTTCAGTACATACCTAACAAGGAAGGGTGTATTCTCCTTTTTTGGGAATACCTGGGCTCTTCCTCCGAGCAAAGCTTTCAACACCCCCATCATGCAATGTTTTATATTCCCTTTATGCAATGTTTTCCATACATTAAGTGCACATCTACCCCGGGAAAGGCAGCACAGCCCAGAAATCCCTGAGCTGGCACCAACTCCCCTCCCTGTGTTTTTACAGAACAATTCCACTCTGCACAGAGACACTAATTTAGACCTCAGAATCGATTCAGCTGAGTTCACATTACCAGGCCTGCACCATTAAGCATGCTTCCTCTTTAGCAAGGCTGATTTGTCAGGTTCAATGTCACAGAAGTGCACAGAGTTTGTTCTGGGGTCTGTCATGAAGCCTCAGTGCCCTTCAGCTGTTTTGCCCCCTTTATTCCAGTACTGGAGCTGAGCAGAATTCAGTTTCAAGGGGTTTCAGCTGAAAAATAACCCTATAAAACAAGAGGACTTTTCTCTCAGTGTCCCTGAATAGGTCTGCTGACAGATCAGATCAGTGCAAGTACCAGTACCAAAGGGAAGCCAAATATGTGAAATGTGGGGCAGGGAAGAGATGCCCCTGAGGGTTTAGACTGGCTCAACCCTCAAAGCACAGCTCAAGAGATCAGTATCTGCCCAAAGACCACCAGGTATCTCCTCCTACCCCGTATTTAGCAGCCCAGATGTTTCCACATTTAAACCCTTAATACCAGGGTGCTAAATGTCCCACAGCACTAATGACAAACTTCCTCTCTCCACCTAAGGACATTTGCATATGCAGTTTTTATTAGGTGGGTGCTTAAAACATCATCTGTATGTCAAACCACTCATTTTCAACAAACTATGTGCCAAATACAAACCTGAAAGTGATCTCTCTACTTAGACTCCCTCTGAATAGGATGTTCCTCAGAATAATCTTTACAGAACCATCTGTGTTCCAGGAATGCCAGTACAGGAAAAAATCCCCCATATTTCTTCCCTGGCTGCTGTTTGGGGCACAAGACCCCATCTTGAATGATTTTAAGATTCCTGTCACATTCATTTAATTGTTTGATTAACAGCACTTCATCCAAGTTAGAGAAAGTAGATTAAACTAGAGGGGAGAACAGAGCAGGACCCCATCACCAAGCCTTCAAAAATCAATCTGAGGCTTTCTTTGCACATAAAAATGTCCACAAGAAGCACCAGCCACCAGCTTTATCCTTTACCCTCTCACATTTCATTTCAAAGAGCTGCAGGGATGGAAATCAGCCACGCCACAGATGAACCAAAGAACCTGAAACGCAGCTGAGAAATCTCGCTGGGCCCCTCAGAGGTGAAACTCCTGTGTTTTAAAAATAGGCTGTGCAGCTCAGTTAACTCCTCTGCCCCTGAGATGCCAAAGCTGGAGAGGTTTTTCTCTCTGCCAGTGGTTACAGTGCAGGGATGGGTGTGTTTAGCGTGGGAGAGGGGCATGGAGGAGCTGGTCCCAGCTGCCTACGTGGAGCAGGGAGCTGCCTGCATGGACTCCTCTCTGCAGCCTCTGAACCCAAATCCCAAATCTCACAGCGCTCCCCTGTGCAGGGACATGCCCTGGCAGTCACACGCTGCCTGGAAAAGTTATGGCCAAGAAATCCCAGCCTGACTCCAAAGGGAATTCTTCACGTATGCTATGCAGGGTTGAAAATGCCGCTCAGTTTGCTCCTTCATGCAGGATGAAAGGAATTCTCCCCAACAAGTGGCAGGAGCTATTTACAGGCTGTCCACTGACTGAGCTCCATCTTCTAAAGGCTGGTTTGATCACAGCTACCCTAAAAATAGGCATGGATCCCACGGGAGGAAGCTGACACATCCCGAAGTGACAGACACGTGGAAGTCGCAGGGCATGTAAAAGGGGTTACACAAGTTGGTGTCACAGGAAGATTTACACAGCAATGTCACAGAAAGCCAAAGAGATAAGAAAGAGCAGAGAAGCTGATTGCAGCCATCTGGCTTAAGCCAATTGTCCTTCAAGATTAATAATTCAGTGATGAGAGAGGGTTTCTGGTCAGAGCTACAACGGCATCACCTCTTTCTGGAGCACCCGACCATTCCAAAGTGACAATCAGCTCTCTCTAACGCAAGGATCCCTCCCCACCCTCCTGGAAAACTCCCTCCTTCTCCTCCCAAATCAGCATGACAAAGCTCTCGAGTGCTGAGACACACAGAAACATCTGCACTGCTTTCAGCTCTGATGAGCTTCTGCTTTGGAAGGAAATCTAATTACTCCCAATTCCTTCGCGCTGGTTCATCAGGGAGTGACTCCAGAGATAATCCAGCGCTAGGAGGGGATTGTCCCGCTCTGGGGTGGCCTCGCCTCGAGAACTGGGGCGGTTCTGGGTGCCAGGATGGAAGAAAGACCTAAAGCTCGTAGAGAGTGTCCAAAGGAGGGACAGAAAGATGGTGAAAGACCCATCGCACCTTTTGTAGCGGGGCAAAGGGGTTTTCACCCACGTAAGAGGGAGAATTTCCTGACACGCATCTACATTTAGTCCCAAACACAGCTGCCTCTAATATGTGCTGCAGATTTATTACATTACATTTAAACAGTCTTTTAGTGGTGTTTCTCTTCTACAAAAAAAAAAAAAATGTCAGCATTTTGGCTTTTTTTCTTTTCACTTGCCTACACTTCAAACAACCAAAGCACCTTATGGATTTCTCTTTTCTAAGCCATATTCCATGATGCAAAAAAAGAAGCATGAGTGGACACCGATCCTCTGTCTAAATATTAACACAATTAAATGGATTGTCTTCCCGCGACCACCCAAAACACACTGATAGCGCGGGTGCTGCCTCACCACCAAAAACAAACCGGAAGAGCACATTAAACCTGAATAATTAATGAATAAATTAATGAATAAATGGTTCAGCCGGGCGAGACACAGAACCCACCCACGCTGGCAGGAAACCACCTCCCAACGTGACTTACCGAGCGCGGAAACGCTTTGCCTTAAAAATGAACATTAGTTTACACCCCAAAAAATCCCTTTTCCAGGAAAACGGCTTGGTTATTTCTGCTGCAGGGCGCTTTGAGGAGCGCAGAACGGCAGCGTGGGGTTTGGGGCTGAGATGGGGAGCGCCGGGGGATGATGGAGACCGGAGGGGTCAGGCTCGGGCTCTGGGCTCGGCTCGGGGTCCAGACCCGGGCCAGGCTCGTGGTTGGGGTCCGGGTGTGGATCCGCTCCCGTTCGCGCCCCCGGCGCGGCGCCCGCCCGGGCCCGGCCCCGCGGCGCTGCCACGTCTGTCCCCGACACCCCGCGGGTCCGGGCCACC
>VWZV01011473.1:0-16652 GCA_013397155.1 Irena cyanogastra
TCCTTTGGCATTTTCTCCATGAGGATCGGGCACAGGCAGGAGGTGTTGCTCGCAGGACATGACCGCACACTGCTGGACTGTGACACACCCAATTCTAACAAAAGAAAGTTGGGTTTAAGAAATAGTAGTAGTAAAAATACCCCCAAAAACCCCACCCTATAAAGCACAACTCCACCCCAGAACCCCAAAAAGATAAAAAATAGGAATAGGTATATTAGGAAAAACAGGAAGATGTTGACATAGACAAACAAGTAGTAGTACTGAGAAAGAATAAGAATTGAAAAATAATGAGGAGTAGAAATAATGAAAACATTAAGAAAAGTCTTAAGAATATGAAAAAGTGTAAGAATAGGAAAAATGTTATGAATAAGAAGAATAAGGATAAGAATAAGAATAAGAAGGAGAAGGAGAAGGGGAAAGAGAAGAGAAGGAGAACCTGTTCACCTGTTACCTGTTTTCCTTCCTTTCTTTCTTTCTTTGGACTCCTGAGGTGAGAATTTGTTAATGCTTCATTAGGACATCTTAGTTATAAAGTCCAGCAGTAGAGCCAGCAGTCCACATTCAGATGGAGCATAAACAGCCACATGGAAAGAAAAGAAAAGAAAAAAAAAAGCATTTGTCACTTCAATCTCTTCACGTCTCAACCTCAAAAATAAAATAAAATAAATCCCTGAAATAAACAGGCCAGGAGAGCTCAGTTTTTCACCAGCTGAACAGCAAATGACAGCAGCATACTGGGAGGAGGGAATAACTGCTTTATTAAAAATCTTTATGTCTTGACTAAATGTGAGCTCCACAGTAGCTCTCTCCAAGATTTTGTCACATGCAGTGCATGTGGTTCTAGGTATCTTCTTCCTCCATTTCTGCTGCTCTTTTCATACCTGTTCCACCACCCCATGCTCAGTTGGCTGTTTGTATTGTACAATAAAGTATTGTATATTTTATATATTTTATTTATATTCATTGTCATGCTGCCTTATGGTAATATTTTGGCAGTAATAGCTCAGCTGTTTCAAACACCTGATGTTCTCAAGAGATGGTTTTTTGGTTTTTTTTTCTGGGAAACTCCCTCTAATATTGTAGCAGCTGCATTCTGGGTTCTTGGGTCCTCATGTTTCCCACATTTCTTGCTTTCTTGCTGGCAGGTGGCAGGGCTTCCCCATGGCAAAAGAAAAGCAAAGAAATTGTCATTAATTTTCTGTCTATCAAAATAAAAAATATTCATACACAGCGAGCATGTTTTATCTCTCCCAAAATGTCTTCAGAGAATGTTTTTTTTTAGCTTTGGTGCAAGAAAAGACATTGGGGGAGGGGAGGGGGGCAAGATTTTCTTTACTCACCTTTGCAAATGTTTTTGTATCCTTATATATTTAGCAACAATCTTTGCTTTGTGGGTTTTCAGAGATGTGTCAAAATAAACTGTTTTTTTTTTTCATTATAAGAAAGCCATATGGGTTGCACAACAACATGAGGAAAAAAACCTGCACGCTGTGGTACTTACACATTGGAAATAAATATGGAATGAAGATTTGATTTTCAGTCCTTCCCCCTGGCCCATAAGCCTGGGGTTTTTTCCCAGTGAAAACAAGGTAACAGAGCAAGATTGCACAATGTCCTTTGCCCTTCCCAGTACTGCATCACAGAGGAGCCCCACAGGTCTCATTATTTAAAAGAAAAACCAAAAAAATTCCCAAAAATCAAAACAACAACAACAACAACAAAAAAAAAAAAAAAAAAAAAAAAAAAAAAAAAAAAAAAAAAAAAAAAAAAAAAAAAAAAAAAAAAAAAAAAAAAAAAAAAAAAAAAAAAAAAAAAAAAAAAAAAAAAAAAAAAAAAAAAAAAAAAAAAAAAAAAAAAAAAAAAAAAAAAAAAAAAAAAAAAAAAAAAAAAAAAAAAAAAAAAAAAAAAAAAAAAAAAAAAAAAAAAAAAAAAAAAAAAAAAAAAAAAAAAAAAAAAAAAAAAAAAAAAAAAAAAAAAAAAAAAAAAAAAAAAAAAAAAAAAAAAAAAAAAAAAAAAAAAAAAAAAAAAAAAAAAAAAAAAAAAAAAAAAAAAAAAAAAAAAAAAAAAAAAAAAAAAAAAAAAAAAAAAAAAAAAAAAAAAAAAAAAAAAAAAAAAAAAAAAAAAAAAAAAAAAAAAAAAAAAAAAAAAAAAAAAAAAAAAAAAAAAAAAAAAAAAAAAAAAAAAAAAAAAAAAAAAAAAAAAAAAAAAAAAAAAAAAAAAAAAAAAAAAAAAAAAAAAAAAAAAAAAAAAAAAAAAAAAAAAAAAAAAAAAAAAAAAAAAGGAAAAAAACCCAAAAAAACCAAAAACCAACCAACAAAAAAACCCCCAAACTAAACCAAAACAAAAAACAAACAAAAAACCCCAACAAACAAACAAACCAACCTTATTTTACCCTGAGTAGAAAAAAGTCTTGTGTCCTCATTCATGCTCTTTTAAGACCTTTTACAAGCCATTAGGTTGGTTCAATATCTCACCCAAAGACCTGATCATGAGCACTGGGAATAATCTGCAAATAAGGGATTTCACCTCTTGACCATAAAAATAGCTGTATTCAAACAGTCAAAGAAAAGTAATTTTCTGTTGAGTAAGGCCCACTTACAAAAATTTGTAAAGAATAAAGCCCGCTTCCAAAACCTTTGCTTTTGGGGTAAATATTCATTCTGGCCTCAAGGATTATGGTGGCCTTTGTTGGAGCTCTCAGAAAGTTCTTGGCTTGTCACCAGCCTTCCTTTACCAGTTTTTCTGAGTTGCCCTTGGCTGCATTTTCTCAGCTGGGGACAGTAAGTGCCACAGGAGTACCAGAGGGTGGACATCAATTCCCTGCATGCTGGCAGAATTGTGTAAGCTGCTTTCTTGCTGTGAGAGAGGAAACTTTCAAGCCATAAAATCTGATTTATTTGCTTCTTCTGAGTGAGGAATGTTGAGATAAAAATTGCTAAATATGGTTTAAAAACATAAAAGATTTCATTAGACACGTTATTTAGAGTTACCTAATTTTATTCTTTTCCTATCAAAAATTTCCTTAAGTATTCTATCTTAATTTAGAAGATGTGCATTCTTCGCTGTCAGTAGTCTGATTATCAGATGTTCAGGCTGTCTGATTCAGGAACATCTTGGATATTTCTATTTAGTTCATTTCTGTGCTTTGTCTTCTGGAGTTTATTCCATGTCCACAAGTAAAATGAACATTTTATTCCATCAGAGTGTTTACTGAACTATAACATGAATAACCACAGTCACTATAGCTTTCAACGAATGAATTTCATTTTTCTACCCTCTCTTCTGTATTATTTTTGACAAGAAATCCATTATCTGATCTTCAAGGTAGCTCCTGAATCTATTTTGGTAGAATATCTGTCTTTTTTAAAGCAGAAAATAGATATCACAAATAACTTTGAGATGTCCTACTGTTTGTAGATGATTTCCAGATATGAAGGCAATACAGGCTCTATTTTTAGGGGGGGGAAATTAAAATTGACCAGGCAGTAAAGAAAATATACAATTTGACTTGTCTGAAGTAGTAAGGACAAATTTTTTTCGTAGTTTAGATATGTACAAATAAAGCACTTTTTCCACATAAAAATATTACCTGATATTTATTCAGGGCGTTTCCCCATTCTGACCAAATTGAATAATACTTTTTGGAACAAAATTACCTTAAAAAAATACACCTTGTGAAAGAAATAAATGTTGTGCCAGAGGAGGCACCTCATAAGGACACAGGAAAGATTAAGGCCCAGCATAAATGAATAACAGCATTTATCTCCTTCATTCAGAAGGCAGATTTTCCCATTTCAAGTCACCCTACTGTATTGGCTGTGAAAGTCAGCTTTTCCATGCATCTTTTTGTGCTCCTACAGCCCCTCTCTATTTCCTATTTCCATGGCATTGTTTGGAATACAATCGAACAAGACTCGTCCAATTATCCACAAAGAACCCTGCACACTCAAGAATCTCCAAAGCCCTGTGGGGGCAGCTCTTTGATGAAAGGTCTGGAGCACAAAGGTTTTTCCATGACCAAAGGGAAGCAGTCCTAGAAGTGTATTTGGAAATCTTGTCTAAATTCGTGAGTGGGGATCTGAGCATCAAAGGAATATGTGTTGTGGAGACAAGATAAGGCACCTTTTGACTGAAGACACAAATCTCTAAAACAAAATTAGCCAAACTAGTGACGGCAAGATTCACAGCAGACCAGAGAATGAAGAAGGAATCTAACACTTTACTTGTGAAAACTCCAAAAAAAGGGAGTTTTAAGCACCAGAGACACTTTCAGGGATTTGGATATAAATCTCATGAAGAGAGAAAAATCTTTGAGCTTTTTTATAGATGAACATCCAAATCCCTTCTTCAAGGGGGGGGTGGAAATGCCCTCTCCTTCAGAAGGATGATGTGCAGCCCCTTTAGTACATAATAAACCATTTTCACAAGGAGTAAAAAAAAAATTTCTGTTGAAGAGAGAACTGTGTGACTTTTCTGACTAATATGTACTGGCTCTAAAATATGGCTGCTCCTTCAGAAGGGAAAAGAGAGTTATGCTGCCTTAGAAGTGGGATTTAAATCCAAAATGTCTGCACTGGGGCGCTCTAGCACCAGTCTGCTGTGTCAGTGGATGGCTCCTCTTCTGCCTTCTGCACAGGACTGGACACTGATGGAGCATCCCTATCAGATGAACCTATTCAAGTAAAGCAAGAAAATAAATATTTATTCACAGCTGTTGTTCAAGCATTAATTAACTAAGTGTGCAATTAGCTCCCGGACACAATATCACTGGAGCAAGAGCAGAGCCAAGTCTAAAACAATTAGTCTTTTTAAGAGTGCACTACTTCTAAAAGCAAAGTCAGTGTTGGTGCTTGATGTGCTTTTATATCATGGAGATACACCAAGTCCCAGAGCTGGCTGAGGGATCATTACAACATAGCCCAGCAAACACAGGCACATCACAAATTCTGCTGGTGAAATTAGCCCGATAAACCTGTCCACTTTACTTAATTAAAATTACCTTTTGCGAGAGGAACAGAAGAAAAAATATCTAACAACTCTAGACAGTCTGCTACTTAAAAAAATCTTTGAAAGTCCAAGTATGGGGCACATCCCACCCATACAAATGACAGATGTGGAACTTTCAGAGAGAAGAAAGGGAATATACTGTGGAAGTGGCAGAAATCTTAAACCAGCAGCAGTGCTCTCCATTTCACTAAGATAATTAAGCTAAAATCATGTCTAGGAAAGAAATTTCCATGTTGTGTGTTAGGCACCATAACAAGACTAATCCATTTCACCCTGCACACTCACTGAGAACAACACTTTGGGATGAAATGAGGTTCTACACAGCAAACAAGAGGAGATCTTTCTAAATTATCTTTTTCTGAATGCCGGAGAACTATTAGCATCTTATTATCTATGAAGTTCCAAATATGCAAACCATTTTACTTCACAGATAAGAAGAGTCCCACTATACAGAAACCTTAAAGCCACAGAGAGTGAATTCACTGTGGGAATCACAGAATTATGCAATGTCTCAAGCTGTGGGGGGACCCATAAGATCATCACATCCAGCTCCCAGCTCCTCACAAAGTGAAACCAAAAGATTAAAATCTCTGTCCAGATGCCCCTTGAACTTGGATGGGTGTGGTGTCACGAGACCTTCCCTGCAAAGCTTGTCCCACCCAGCTGCAGGGGCAGACCATGCTCAGGATGAAGAACCTTTCCCTGTACTCCTCCCCTGAACTTCCCTTGGTGCCACTTCGTTCCGTTTCCTGGTGTCCTGTTGCTGGTTACCAGAGAGGAGCTCAGCACCTGCCCCTCCACCTTACCCCATGAGGAGGGTGTACACCATGATGGGGTAATCTCTGTGCCTTCTTTTCTCCAGTCTGAAGAAGCCTTTGTTAAATTTCACATGGTTGGTGGTTGCCTAACTCTCTATCCTATGTAATATTTGTACATTTATTTCCTATATGATATTTGCTTATTCAAAGCTTTTTTAGATTTTATTTCTAAATTTAACTTCTATAGCATGAATCATAGTCATTTTGCTTCCAACGGCTCCAAGAAAAACAATTTTGGCTGCAGTCAGAACCTTTCTTGCTACACAAATAAGAACAGTTTCAGTGCTTTTATTCTCTTCTGCTTCCCTGTGGCTCTTAAAAAGTAATTTTCCCTTTCATGCTTAGACAGAAAGGAATGCAAACAATGTGAAGCCAGTGCCATCAACTCACCACTGGCAGAGGTGAGGCAGACTTGGGATTGCAAGGAAAGCAGCAGCCAGCTCAGTCAGTGGCCAAAACCACCCTGGGCTCACCAGGCTCAACACTGAGCAAGGACAAACCTGCAGCCCAGAGACAGAACCTCTGTGGGAAGGTGCAGCTGAACACGTCTTAGAACCCTTATTTTTAATGTAATCTGCAGTAGATATATTTTGCAATGTGTGCTTAATCTCTTAAACTCTTTATTTACTTCCTGCAAATGGTGGAGAGATTTTCTTGTGGTGGTTTGCATTGTTGAGGGTTTTAGAAATTATTCTGTCAGTGACTTCCATCACAAGATGCAACTTACTCTAAACAAGGGTGGATATAAGTCACAGGATAAGGTTATTATAAGTTCAGAAACCAGTTTCTATGCTACTATATAGGTCAGGTCTAATAGAATATAAATACAGATATCCAATATGTGTCCATATCCTAATATGTTCTCATTTAAAAAAAAGATCTTTTCTTTCTGATCCATAGGAAGCAACCACTCCGGGCAGGTAGGTCTGTTGTCAACCCTGAAGACCATGAAATATGTGTGGATAAGTAAAATCTATTATAAAATGTGGCCAAAGGCACTTTTCATTAATGCTTTTGTCACACATTCTTATTTATCCCAGGGGGCAAATAAGGCAGAAAATCAGGAATGTCTTTAGTTTTTCACAACAACCTCCATAACATACTAAATGAATACTAGCTACCAAAAGATGTGAAATCAAAAACTATTAAGTTTTCAGGTTCATGATCTTTAATTTTTGCCCACTGCTGGAAGTACTTAGTCAGAAGCTTGTTCTGCCATGGAACAACTTCCTATCTTCATCTTCACAGCAAAGCAGTGCCTGCCTCAGAAGCACAACCCCCTGGGACAGATCTGCAAAAATGGGACAATTTCAAGTTAATTTCAGAGTTTAGCAGACTACAGTTGTGAACTTTCTGTGGAATATTACATACTCAGATAAAATCATGCATGGTCAGAGTACCAAGTGCTGCTGGGACTACTTAAAAATAATCAGCTCCTTGCCCTGCTGAACTGAAAGGGAAGGCTTGGAAAAGACAGTAGGATAGTACACACTGAGGAGAAATATTTGTGATCAGTCTGCAGAAATCTTCCAGAAAACTACTTGTGCAAATATTCCAGAAAAAAAATTTCATGCACAAATTAAAAAGGTAGTTTTAAAGGAAAAAAAATGCTTTTAAATAATGGACTTTAACAGAATCAGTCCAAAGTATATATAATCTAAAGTCTAATCATTTCACCTATCATGAAACATTCCATATTGAGGTAGACTTATATATTTAGTCTCCTCCTCCATTTAAATAAACCAATTTTCAAGGATTCAAGTTTAACACATGATTGGTGTCGCCAGGATTGCCTCAATTTACCATGGAATTCAATCAGTGCCAGTACAAGCAGCAAGTCAATTCTATCTGCCACATCTAATGAAGAATTCTTGCACTCAGGGACTGTTAAAGCCACAATAATCAGAAGAATAAATCCTCATTTGTATCTATATTTGACTTTGCTGTTTGACGATGCCGTAGCTCTATCTATAAAAATAGATGTAGCTACAGTTTTTGGGTTTTTTTTAAATAAATGATGAGGCAGATCAGAAAGCAATGTGCAGTCTCAAAATAGCAGAGCCTCTGTTGAAGAGGGATGTTCCTTTTGGATCAATATCCTTTTTGTCTTTAAAATTATAGGGTAGAATTATTCATAATGACAGGATAATAACTGTGCAGCCAATTTAAAGAGAGCTATATTTATACCAGATATAGGGAAAAGAATCTAAGCACTTGGCAATATTGAAAAGCACCCTGGTGGCCAGATGTGTGACAAAAAACATTATTGTAAAACACATGCAGTAATTATAACTATAGGCAACAATTTGTCTTAAAGAATAGATGTGACTTTTATAGATCCTGTGCTACTAATTATCTTAAATCCTTGAGGAATGCTGTGATCTGCTGCATCACAAAAATAAACAGAATTTTTTTAGCAACTATTCTGTCTGTAAAGGATATTTTAACTTTATGGTTGAAAAACTGAAAAACATTTATTAGAGTTTATTCCAGGTATTTCAAGCAATATAATGACAGTGTTAAATGTGACTGCTTGGTTCTGGATTCATGAGACCCAGCCTGGATTTGGATCTGGGATCCTCAGTCCAGGAGAGACGTGGATCTGTTGGGAATGGCCTGGAGAAGGGCTACAAAATTATCAGGGGGGTACAACCCTTATCCTACGAGCCAAGGCTGAGACAGGTGGGTTGGTTTAGTTTGGAGAAGAGAAGGCTGCAGGGAGACTTTATTTCAGCCTTTCAGAGCTTGTAAAAAGTTTGGGGACAGACCTATTAGTACTGCCTTGAGCAATAGGGCAAAGGGTGACGGTTTTCATCTTAAAAAAGGGCAGATTTGCAGCAGATGTAAGGAAAAAAAAGCATTTTCTGAAGGTGTTGGAAGCCTTGCACAGGCTACTCAGAGAGGTGGTGTCTGCCCCACCCCTGGGAACACTCAAGGCCAGGTCAGACAGGTCCCTGGGTAACCTGGTTTAGCTGAAGATGCTTCTGCTCACTGTAGGGAAGATTTTAGAGGTAGGTCCCTTCCAGCCCAAACTAAGCTGTGATTAAGAGTAAAGTGAAAGCTGACTTATGACATTTCTGGTCCTCCTTCAACCACCCCTTCCAAAAAGCAACTGTGCAGTGATACAGTAAAGATATTTTGCTGGAATGTGTTTATAGAATTATTAAATTAAGTTGTAGTTCTAACAGGTGGCTATGAAGTGGTTCATAACTGGGAATTCCTGGGGTATATTGCATTTACTAATCAAAGTGGCCATATGTAGGCTACTCAAGTGAAATTCTAACTGAGAGTTAGAAATAAATGGTTGCATATTATTCATATTGCAGAGGTCTAGCAGTTCAAACTCTGACCCACAACCCCATTATTCTATCAAAAACAAACAAACAAAAAAATAGATTTCCCTTCATTATATTATTATTGGCATTTAGTGATGCCTTGCAGGAGAGCTGGTTTGGATGTGGGCTCACTTATAACAAGGGTCAGCAGCCAGGAAAGTTTTAGAGGTCATTAAAATAGATCTGCATAGGCTGTTGAATTTCAGTGCCACAAAAGACAGTAAACAGTAGTGCAAGTGCCAGTCAAAGATGTAATTTCTCATTTTACTAGAAGGACAAACAGATCAGGTAAATTGTTCCTAAATGAGTGAATTCAAATGTTCAGATTTATCTACTGCAAGTTTTCACTTAAGGTAAAAATGAAACATAAAAGAAATCCACAGCTCTGTATTTTAAGATTTTTTTGGTGTTGTTGAAAACAGGGAAGGTGGTCAATGGCATCTGAAGAGAAGACTTAAACTGGTTTTGCAGGGCTTGATTTTTTTGTATATATATATATAATATAATTCGATGCATAAACCACACAATTTTGCTTTATTTCTCTTTTCTTACCTTCATTATGTCTCCTACTGTAAACTTTCCAAATGTCTCACAACCTCATAACAATTTTCATATCAACTGCTAAATGAGTTCCATTCCACGATAATGGCAATAATACTGTAATCCATTTAAACTCATTCTGTATTTTGGGTAACAATGAAATGCACTCTGTTTGCTCTTGACAGTGTATATATTTGCACTATCAAGTACAATTGTTTTTCTATTGAATCAATATAGGATAAAATGGGGTGGATTCTACAAATTATTTCTTTTTCTCTAGCAATAGCTTACAGTAAGGTATCATCTTTCATTACCTTTAGTTTTCCCCAATTTACATACTGTCAACATTCAGATGTTTGTTGTTTTATGAAAGAGTAGATGTTAATCTTTCACTCTGAATAAAGTCAGTGGTTTTAGCTCTTTGTTGTTTGATAAAAGAATAGATGTTAGTCTTTCAGTCTGAAGTCAGTGTTTTTAGCTTGTTCTCCACGGGAAATTTTGCCAATGGAAATACATCATAAAATAAAAGCTTAATGTTGCAAATACCCAAAAAATATATGTCAGAAAACATCAGAATTTGCCAAATGAGCCTGAAAATATTTGCAAATATTTTCAAATATAGAGATGTAGACTGATGAACTGATTTGAATCTCTGCTGCTGAATGCTTGATTCAAAATCACAATGGTTTTTCTTCACTAATGTAACAAAATACAATGTCCAATTTTTATTTATTTGAGAGGACAGGGAAAATATTGGTTAGTGCAAAAATATTGGTTAGTGTGTGGCAACACAGAGTTTTTCAAATGATAAAGGAGAATGTGTAGAACATTATATTCTATGTTCATGTAGAATACATGCTTTTATAAAAGATTATATAAAATTCTACTTGATTCTAGAGAAATGAATAATTAAAAGCAATTCTAAACAGGAAATTTTCATTACCTCCACGTGGTAGAGGACATCTCTTTGGACATAATGGATGGAATGACCCAGTCCCAACTTCCAGCTGGCAGGAGAGTGTGAAAAACAGAGAAGTCCTTCACACTGTGGAGTCTCTATTTGGCAATAGATAAGAATTCCTACATTGTCAACACTGTTTTCATCAAAAATCCAAAACATAGCACCATGGGAAATGCTACAAAAAGTTATCCCAACAAAAGATTATCTACAAAATGCTGCAAAAAAATTATCCCAACAAAAGCCATTCACTCCTTCATAGATACAAAGCACTCTGATGAATTTTAAAATCAATTCAAGGTTTCCTGCCCCCAAAAGAGGGAACTGCCTGCTGCCTTTTTCCAAACCAAAATAATATGGTGCTAAATTATTTCATTTACTGTTTACAATTTGAGACAGAAAAAGAAGGCCTCAACTACTGAAATTATATTCCTAGCAGAAAAATATTTACAAGACTGATGTCAAAAACATGGATACAAGATGTAAATGTTATGCACATTGCTTTTACTAACAGAACAAACCCATGGATCATGAGTAGTCAGTTTTTCACTTTCTTCTTTTTCATATTAGGTTGCCACAAATTATCAATTTTTGGTTTGTTATTCATTGAACATGATAAATCAAGGTTGGAAGTTTTTATCTACACGAAAAGTAAAGATAATTCAATTCTTAAAGCAATCATAAATATGATACTCACTCATGCCATATTGCCACTCTTCTGAAATATGGAGGACATTAAACCAAATTATCAATTTGATCCAACTGTACTCAATCATCAAATTTAGAGTATTCAGTGCTAAATTTCAGTAAATATCTGTGGACAAAGTAGTTCCAGAGACAAAATTTGTGTTATCAGCTAAGATGCAACGCAACCTCAAGTCTATAAAATGAAATATATATGTCAGTCACACAGTTTTAAACATGTTCCATTTAATTCAGTCACAAATTATGAGTCCTAGGACAGAAGCAACTGGATAAAAGTCAATCATTTCTCAAATGCAGAATGAGAACAGATTACACAGGCCTCCAGCCCAGGATGTTAAAATATACTTAACCAGATTCTTGTGTTGATATTGAAGAAAAATTATCACCACCACTTAAGAGTTTAAAATAAGTCATATTCTTCTTCAAAAACATCTATTTTTCTCTGCTGACTGCAAAGAGAGAACTGGGGGCTAAGTTTGTGTCCAAATCTACATCACAGATGAAGTAGGTGGGTGAAATAAGCTCCACCCTGGGAGCCAGGGCTGTACACAAAAAAATATTTAAATAAATGGGCTGCCAAAGAACATTCAGATAATCAAGTGAATCTATTGAGTATAAATCATACATGGTCATTCTTCAGAGAGATCTTTTTGAACTGTGCTGAAATTTTATTGGAAACATGGATCTATTTAAAAGTGATCATTAAATTGAGGCTAATATTGTTTGCAGAAGGTGAAAATGGCAAATATTTAATAAGTGTAAATTTATATAGGAAAAGCCCCAGATCCCAACAAGAAGACAAGGAAATCTTCTAAAAACTTTCACCATCTACCTCTGAAAATGCCCTCCAAAACTGTAAATTCAGCTGCCATCTAACGCAGATTCTGGCAAAATCAGACTTGATGGGAAAATGTTTAACCTTCCATTTTTGTTACTTGTATTTTTTTTTCTTCAGAGAGACACAGAAATTCTTGCCCTGGGCAAAAATTGTCTCTTCCTAAACCTTTCAAAACATTCCATTAGTGGGGTGAAGGGACACTGTTAGAAATGTAGTTTAAAAAATTGGGATCTCCAACTATAGATAGTGCCAGGATCCTTGAAGAGTTCTTTCCTAAAATATGTTGTGACCACGAGCCATATTTTTATGGTGCCTCAGTCTCGCTCTGGAAATGGCTGTTTCATTTTCCCCTCAGGGTTCAGGTGCTCAAATCCATATTTCCACCCACCATCCTGTGGTTTTGGCCACCTGAATCACCACCAGCCCTGGTGAAGTTCGCTCACCCTGTAGAAAGAAACAAAAATCAGGTGCATGCCCTCAGGATGGGGGAGAGTTTACCTCCGAAAACAAAAAAGCCATTTCAGAAAAAAAAGTTATGCTTGCCCAACCACCTGACTACAATTTATGGCCAAATATCTAACTTTCTCTAGTATAACTTTCCCTGTGGTAACTCACTTCAGTTAAGCCATTCATAATTAATTACACCACTTCCACAGCAACTTCGGCATGAAGGGATGGTTTAGACACATCCATCCCCAGCATGGAATCTAAGGTCATGTTCATGCATGATCATACCTTGATTTTCTAACTTGTCTTTAATAGGGGTTTAAAATACACCACGTGTGTTTTTAGGCATTCCTCTGATTAGTGCTGGTAAAAAAAAAAAAACCTCTTGATGAGTGTCACATGACAACAATAGCACATAGTTTATATTCCTGTTAATAAATAAAAATCTGTATAAATAAGAATGAATAAGAAAAAGTTTTTACTTCAGGTTTTAATACAGAAGAAACATTAACTTGTAAGAAAAAAAATCATACTTTCAAGGTGAAATATTTCAAATTATTGCTGCTGTCCAGAACAGAGGCTGTTTTTCAGGCTGTTCAGAAAGTGAGTTAGAAAACTGACCAAAAGCATCTGAAATGTGAAAACTGGCTGCACAGACCTCAACCAGGGTTTGGGGCAGAGTGCTGGATGAAGAAAAGACCTACCCAGCAGCTCTGAAAACCAAGAATTTTATTTTCCTGTGCTGCCAGACAACACTGGCTTGGCTTTCTTCTGTTGCTGCAAAGGAGATGAAAACTCTGTGAATAAAATCAGGACTAAAAAGTTTTCAAAAGAAATTTCTCATAGCTTTCCTTCCCTTCTTTTTCTTTTCCCCGAGCAAAGGTTAATGTACAGCTCAGATGAATGAAGTTAAGTCCCAAGATACAACATTAATGTCCTCATTAATTTAGCTGAGTAAGGCATTCAGCACAGGAATATGTTCAATTAATTCTTTTAGAGATACTTACTCCCCTCAAAATGCAAGTTGAGGGGGCTTCTTCAAAGCACTGTGGATGCCTTTGTAAAGAGAAATTGAGACAGAAGTTGTATTACACACCAAAGTTTCTTTGAAATTTTCATAGTTAAAGGTTTTTTTTAAATCTCAGGCTATAATGTAGAATAAGAGTGTTTAAAGTCCCGTGGTATAAATGATTTTTTTTTTAATATTAGTTGCAAGTATTCCATCATGCTCTGGTGGCTATGAACTTGTATTTTATTTAAAGTTTGCAGATAATTTCAAGGAGAACTTACCTGCCTCTCTGAATTCTTTCACAGCTTTTTTTTAGAAAATAGCTGAAAAAATTTCTTTCACTACCTTTTATTACAAAAACAAACAAATCAAAACCCCCACATATAATCAAGTGACTGAACTATTTTGAGCTATTAAAAGCCTGTGGAGGAATAATTTCTTCATAAATTGAATACCTGCATAGAACATCAAATAGAAAATAGAACAAATTCAAGTAAACTACAGCCTGGAAAGAATAAATATGGTTTTAGTTGTACTAATTTCATTTTTATAAGAACGAAGAGGCTTTCAAATTAATTTAAAAGCCATCTGGGCTTGTAGAAAATTTACAGTTTTTTGCTTTCATTGCAAGCAGTTTTATTCTTGAGTCTTGTTATTCCTTTTATATTCTCTGATGTAGTTTTAACAGAAGACAAATCCTTGCTCACGTGGGATAGCCAAAGATAACAGAAAATCACTGTGTTTTGGAACATGTTCTTAACAAATGTGGCCTTAATAGTTACATTTAGGCCTCTTTTTTAAAAATACAATTGACAAATAACTTTGAAAAATGCACATTCCAGAAAATTTTATATTTAAAAAGATAAATAATGGGTGGTGAAACTAAATATTTGGAAAATTGAATAATTCTTCTACTGTTTATGCAAAAAATTTTGCTTGCCAGATCAGTGCCCTCTCTGTTAATCTTTTCTTTCATAAAGTTTAAGCAGCCTGGATAGAATAAATTGGATATACCAAGTCTATAATGCAAGTTAGCTCAAAGCCTAAGTTGTTGTATGTGCAGACACACTCTGAGTGTGAAATCCGAGAGGCTGAGGGATTTATAATTCTATATTTGAATAATTAAATTCCAAAAATGGCAAGATCCTCCAAGGTAAATTCTTCTAAGGCTGAATTTTCAGATTTAAATTGGAAAAAAAAAGAAGACACATAAGAACCTGTTATTGCAATGAAGATAGAAACACACTTGGACACAAAGGACACCAGAAAACAGCAATCTTGCAACAAAAAACCAGATCTTCAGGGTTTGCAATTATTTCAATATTCACGATAGCTCCAGACAGTAACAAATAGATGTTCATTTTTCCTTATTGTTCACTTGACCTTTTCAATGAACCCTACAGCTGTAAATGTTTGGGTTTGCAGCATGAATTGCAGAGAATATTTGACTTCCATCACTGGCAACAGTTATCTCAAGCTCAGGTTTGCTGTGCAAATAGTAGGGACTACAAATTCACTTTTATAAACTTTCTGAGTCAGTTGTTTAATATTCTCCTCCAGTGAACTTCTCAGAAATAACTTTTTTTTTAATAACAGCAAACAGGATGGTGGCAGATAAAGATCTTTGGAAGCTATTTTATTTTAAAAATAGAACATTGTGGCACATTCCTCAATAGCTGCATTTTCTTTTACAATGCCTGACAATGCCTATACATATAATGAGTTTTTCCTACAGTTAAAGCTGTTAAACAGGCTTTAGACTGCTTCCCTAACTTGAATAGACTTTTTGTAGATGACTGTGTAATCTTATATGAATCAGGATAGAAAGAAAGGAAGGAAACACTGCACTGATACAATCCAAATCATCCCCAACTAATAGCAAGTAAAATAAATGAATTTTAATACCACATTATTATAGCAAGCAGTGAGGAACATTAAACATATAAATATAATGAATTACTGACACGAAGGTGACAAAAACATTAATGGCTTTTGACAGCTCATAGTGTAATTAAAGATGCCATAGTATATCTGAATCTGTAAAGTCTCTAGCTGAAAGATTAATTTAAAGATTACCATATTAAGGGCAAAAATAGATTTTTCAAGTCTATATTATTTGGTCTTTTTAGGAAAACATGTTATTCTCAAGGACAGTGCAAGGAGGTATGTTGTATAGACATAAGTCTTCAGATTTATATAATAAGAACAAACTCCTCTTCTTAACTTTGCAGTATAGTGATGAGGAAAAGGAGCAAAAAAATTTATCCAGCCCATGGCCAAGAAACTGCAGCCATGAATCAAAGCTGAACTGGCCTGCAGTAAGAAACAGAGTTATCATTAAGTTGCAGAGACTAATAAATCCAATCTGCTGACCAGACACACACATTTGCACTGGCTTACAGAGGGAAAGCAAGACAGCATTGCTGCACAGAGAGTATTTGTTGCTTGTGGTCCTTCAACAGACTTGATCATCTCTTCAATTACTCCTCATTTCAAAAATTCAAATCCTAGCTTGTAGGAAAAACTGAGGAATTTAATGCAGAAATTGGGACAGGCAGCACAGTAATGAAAAACTGTGTCACTTCTTTTGCAAAAAAGATTATGGATTAGAAAAGGTAGCAATCAATATTTCCTATTTCCCTGTCAGTAAAAACTATTCTCTCTGAAGTGTTACTGTCTCTGAGAAAAAATAAGATTTCAGATCCCTGTGAAGAGGCATGAGTCAAACACTACTTATTTCCCCATAAAGTCCAATTTTGCACAAGGCAGGGTGCAGCAGCACATTCTGCAGAACAGAGATGTCAATATCAGCGCTTCTGACAACACTGAAATAATTCATGTGCCTCCCCAACACAAAAGTTTATAAATGTGAGCTCTGCAGGGCACAGCCTTACCCATGGCAGCCTCTGTCATGACACTGGGTCCTGCCACCACCACTCCAGTGCCAGGCATGACTTTGGAGGCAACTTGCCAATGGCCTGGGATAAGATTTAAA
>VWZV01011473.1:23906-38028 GCA_013397155.1 Irena cyanogastra
ATATATATATTTAAATTTAAATATGAATGCTCTTTATAATGTGATTTTAAATGTAATTCAAAATTATGTTCTGTGCAAAGGTGAGGACCTTATCTGTTTAAAGCCACTTAATAATTTAAGTCCCACAATAAAAGTTGTTTTGACATTAGAAAGCAATATCTACCTGAAGTTAGTGTAAAACCTCAAGCTCATCAAAAAGAAAAAGCAGAAATCCTTTGCACTTTTCCTAACTCAAAATCAATTTGAAGTGTTTTTCTCATGGCAATGATAATGGCAGACGATTTAATTATTTTAATAAATTCAGAAAATATAACAAGCAAATGTCCTATCAAGCATATCTGAAATGCAAAACCTTGGGGCATCCTTGAGATTCATGTTAGGCAAGAGCCACGAGCACTCAGGTGTCCCCCATGCTGCAATCCAAACGTGTGACTTCCAGCTGCGTGCACACAACAAATTCCCTTGCTCATTTTGATCATGATGAAACAGCCCAGAATAATTTGCTCAAGAGAAATGAGATTGTCAGGAGCTGGAAGCAAACGTGGAGAAAACACTCCTTGTGAGGGGGAAAAGTGGCAGCCAAGCAAAAATGATGTTCCTGAGTGGGGAAAATCCCCCGAAGGGTTTTGAGGGATCATCCCAACTGGAGAGGGGCTGCAGCACCAGGCTGGGTCCAGGGGCTTCATGCCAGCAACCCCAGGAGGAAAGTGGAGCAAAGGAGGAGAAACTCTGCATTTTGTAATTCAATTTTTCCATTTTAGCCTCTCAGCCTTAGTCTCTTGGTCAGAATTCAAACAGATAATTAGGGTTTTTACAAACGTTCATCATTAAATCATTTAAACGAACCCCCTCAAAAAAAACATTTGGGGATTAACTGAATTTCATGTTGCATCCCAGACTTTGATGGTCAAAATAAACTGCTGTGTGTAACTTTTACTTTGGAAAAGCACAAATTTATCATATCAAGGAAATCCTTAACACGGGAAATGCATTTCTAATTTCTTTTACAGTTTCTAATTTCTTTTTTTAATTCCTCATCAGTCAAAACTATATTCTCATACACAATAAATATACACCCATATACAATGGGGGAAATTCATTACACATTACAAGATTTGTATTGCTGTATCCCNTAATTCATGTGTATCGAAAATAATTTAAATATTAGTCAGTTTGAAAGCTCTGCTTTGCCTGAGTTGTTATTAGTTTCAGCATATATTTTTGAGCTACATCTTCTGTTTGCTTTGGAAAAAGAGCACTCTTGGAACCTTTTGTTGCTTTAGAAACAGAAGGACTTTCATTGCTGTCTGCTTTTGTCCTTCTGTGTCATTTTTTCCCCTTTTGATGGGAACTGGAATGGACTCCCTAAATATTTATGATCCTGTGATCAGGCCTCCTGCTAGCACTGCATTTACCCTTTAGCACTTAGTCAGGATGGACATATTTAAAACATCAGGCCTGAATCCTGGCCTTCCTGTGGTCAAAAGACATTTTTCCAGGGATTTAAACAAGTCCATCCTCTGGGGAAGGTTCTTTGAAAAGTGATTTTTTGTGTGCCACTTCTGAGCAGTTGGTTGCTACCCAGCACTTTGGATCCCAGAGGGTTACAAAGGACAGGGTAAACAACTCTAAAACTCTCCAAAGCAAAGCCAGGGTGACTTCTGTGCTGATTTCCAGATAGTCCTTCAGGCTTCTTTGCAACTTTTAAAGTTTTGGGGTTTTTTATATCACTTTTCCCAACCTGCAAAAGTATTGTCCTTAATTGATTGAAAATAATCACTTCTGTATTATTCTGCTGTACCCAAACTTTCCTTGGATTTTGATACTGATACTGACTCTCCTTTACCTCATTAATTATTTCCTTGTAATCCCACCCCCACAGAATCATGGGCTTTTAAATAAATTATGGAAAGATGAGCAATAGAGAAATGTTATTTTTGATAAATTAATTGCAAAGCATAACTCTTATGGCTATTGACAAATGTCTTCTGAATTTATTAGCATTCTGAATTGCAGCCTTGAAAAATAGTACACACTGATGGAGAGAAGGAAAAAAACATTGGAATGTCCTTTATATGAATGTTTAAATTTCAACTTGGTTTAAATTTTACTTCAGATCTTTGGTTTAGACCAAAGAAAGGTTTATGAATCCTGGACTAGACCTTAAACTAGACACTAATTTCACTCTTTCTGTTCAGGGTGTATCAAGGGGATTTGAAGATAGAAGACTAAAAGCAACATCTGGAATTAAAAAAAAAAACCAACAGATTTATCAGTCACTAAGACAAATTCACAGTTTGTTTCAAATTACTTCTCTATAAATTGGGTGAGCATTTTTTTTCTTTATTTTTCTACTGTATACAATTGTATAAGATTTTATGAATCTCATAAAATCAGATTTGGTTTTTCACTGATTCTAATCAGACATAAGTTAAATTTTAACTTATCTGGTGCAGCTCTGTTTTTAAAAGCAGAGGTTACACAGCTCATTGGCATCATGTGATTCAGTATGTTTAAAATAAGCTGCTCTAAATACCTCCAGACACAAAAATACACACAGATGAATATATATATGTATTCACTCCAAGTGAATAGCAACCACATTTTTGGTGCACAAGGATTGGATGCAGCAGCATTTGACCTATTTTGGCCCAAAGGTGGAAAGAATAAGGCAAAGACATTTGTCAGTATCTTTGTTATTAGTGCTCTGTGCCAGAGGAAAGTGAGAAAATAAAATCTGTGCCAATTTCAGCACAGAACACGCACATTTACAGAGTCATAGTATAGAACATTTATAGAATTATTGTATAGAACATTTATAGAATTATAGTATAGAACATTTATAGAATTATAGTATAGAACATCTTCCACATGGCAAATCTGCCTCTTGCAGTTCAGGGCAATAACTCAGCCAGGGGCATGGAGGAAGAGCTTATGACTTCATAACTTCCAAAATTTGGGTTGTGTGAGGTATTTCCCCACCCTCTGCACTGCCCTAAGTGCAGATATTTGTCTGCCAGTAACTGAAGACCACTAATTAATCAAAAAAGATGAAAGATTAAAGAGCTCCGCAGACCTTCATACTGTTTGTTTGGTGAAAAAAGAGCAAACACAAGTTTGCTTAAACAAGAAAGATTAGGTTGCCTGCCATGAAATTATCATCCTTTCTGAGCAGAGGACCAAGAGGAATTTATTTTTACATTTGTGCTAAATTCTTCAAGGGTGGAAGTATCCTGAAGCCTCATTAAAGTAAGGCTCTTAAAGTAAGCATCACCATCAGATTTATTGTGAAATAAAATTTTAGCATTATTTTCAGAAGTACAACTTTTATTTACAATATTTATAGCATTTTATATTCAGAACTTTCCCTGAAACTGTTACTAACATCTTCTGCCTAGAGCTTTTTCACAAATATCTTGTGTACAGTCCTTTCTTTTAAATTCTGGCTAGGCAGCTATTAACTGAAAGGAAGCAAAAGAGTTCTACATAATATTATTTCTCTGCATATAATTCTTTCATCATGAGTCAGTCAGTTAATCCAGGGCACTCAGCAAGGAAATTCTGTATAATTACATTTTCTGGCCTCTAATTTTGGTCACTCTCTGCTGCCAAACTACCCACATGGAGGATTACCACACCCAGGAGCTCTCAGGTCCTCAGGATGGATGTTCCCACAAAGTTTTTAATTGATTGTTGTCAGACAGGAGGGTTGTAGGGTATCATCCTTAGAGATGTTAAAAATCTGCCTGGAAAGGGTCCTGGGTGTCCCTGCTTGAGCACAGAGCTTGGGGCAGTGACCTCCACAAGTCCCTCTCACCCTCAGCTCCTCTGTGATCCTGTGACATTCCTTGTGGCATTAGGGAGAGCTTGGATCAAGGCCATACTGTGACATTTTTTAATGTCCTTAAAGAAAACCCTAATGTTTTCCTTGAAGGTTTTTAAATACAGATTCTTGACAGAACAGTAGGTTTCTGTACAGAGGCAAGTTCCTTATTGCAGCTTCATTTCAGGGATTTTATCTCTGCCTATGTATTCTCCATGACTGGGTTACAAATGAGTATATTAAAGTATATTCATAATTATCAGTGTAACCAGAGCCTGAATAAGAGATATTATACATGCTGAATTTATGGGGGGAAAAAGCAAAAAAGCATCCTTCCTGTCTCAGATTCTTCTTAAGGCTTAATCAAAATGAACCTCACTGAATTCAAAATAGCTCTTCCTGAAAGAAAATAGTAAAACAGTTTCTGAAAATAACCTGAAAAAAAGAAATCTTCTATCTGACTACTAATACATGTTCTGAAGAGACACATCATCACCTTAGATCTTACTATTCCCTGTATTATCCCTAAATGCATGGCTTTCTCCATATTAATCCACTATTACCCTAGAAACATAAGAAGTTTTTAAAGAATTAACAAATTTATGAACTGTGTAAGAAGTACTCGCCAACTTTTATATAAATTACTTATTATGACATTATTTAGTATCCTATTAAGTTGTATTTCCCTCCTGTTTTCCTCTCTATCTTTATTTACCTGTCATGAACTGCTCCCAGTGACTTTAAATGACTCAGTTCTGAGGGTTCAGGATAATCACAGGAATGGAAATAAAAACAAAAAATAACTCTGTGATAGGAGACATAAGGAATTGTGAATCAAAGTGGGCTCTCAAGTAAAAAGCAAAAACCAGCAGCAAAGCAGAGACAGTCACTACAATGAGACAGCAGAATGAAGAAAGCTAACCTTATTTTTTTGCTTCCTTGGTGATGTCAGCACAAGGGTTGCACATTTCAAGCAGAAAACTTCCTTCATTACTAGGGAGGTCAGGTCTACAGGAACCTGGAAATATGAATCAAGGTGCATGGAACTTGGTCAGCTGAGCTAGACAGCAGAGTCAATCAAGGGAAAAAATACAGGAAATATCCACATTTTAATGAAAAGTATTATATATCAGCTTTAAGTGGGGAAAGCACTTCCTGGATTGCTTCAGGTGATGGAGGAGCTGCAGAGTCCTGGCTGGGTCTTTAGTATTCTCTGTGAAAAGTCTCTTCATCTCACCTTAATGCCAGACATCTATAACATAGGCATTTAGATCTGAGCTAGTTATCTGGGTGTCTTTTACAATTGTCTGAGAAAAACAAGCACAATTTATTTAACCTGCTTTAACACACTTATTTAAGGATAAAATTAATCGCGCTCTCAAGCGCTCTCCATTGGCCAAAGCAGATAAATTTGTTATCAGACACAAGTTAATATGGTTTTCAAAGCATGAACTGATAAATCCCACCTTGTCACCCCTGTTTTCTCTCAGCCTTTTCCCACAGCTATCCATTGAAGCTCTGAGGTTTCTGTGGCAACTTCCAAATTAATATGATGGTGTCTTGAATTGATCAACAAACTACCACGACGGCACCTTTGAACAAGCAAGGCCTTCTCCCACTTTTGAAATTGTTAATGGACTTGGAAATGCTTTCCTGACCTCAGAGTTAGGGTAATTTTATAATTTTTATGCCATAAACAAGCTTTGCATTTTGGATGGTTGCACGGAGGGATGCAGTTGGTGTCTGGGACACACGAAATCCTCGATTTCCCAGTCAGCACTGGCACTATCCAGCATTAATCCTTCCTACAGCTCTTGCAACAGGGTTTTGGTTCCTCAGACCACTCTTTTCTAAAAATCTAACAACCACACTCTGCTTTTGTTCCACGGAGTAATCTCATTTTTGTCTTAGGAAAACATAACCAGGAAAACCCCTGCCTAAATTTTGCTCAGTAAAATTCCCCAAAAGCAGCAAATTCATGCCCATTGCTCACAGATCTGGCTCTGTGTAGAGAAAAACCATTCAGAAGGTGAGGGAAGTGTCCCTATGAAAATAATTTGGAAAACCTAAAAACCAAAGTAGCTCTTTCAATTTGCAGTTTTAATTTCAGTGTTTTCTTTTATTTTTTCTTACTTACCTTCTTCTGCTGTGGGGTCTGAGTCAACAGAAACTATTTTGGCTTCAGAGAAAGTGGCTTTTACAACCAGAAAAAAAAAAAAAAGAAAATAACTTGTGAGGCTTGCTCAGCCTGCAGTGACATGAAAGCAAGATACTGTTTTTATTAGATCCAGGTAAAATCAGAAAAGTGAAATTATCTCCATTTGCCTCAAGGGAGTGTTGACAATAATGACATTTTGCAGTTCTGCAAGAACACTTGGTTTGCAAACTATGGCAATGTAAATCACCTTGAGAGTTAGGTTTTGCCCTTAAAATACATTTCCTCACTTTCCCAGTATCATGATTGCACCAAGACCTTTGTTACTACTGGAGAAATGTGACCAAAATGTTTTCTTAATGTCTGCAGTTGTGAAACTATCCTGTTGTTTGCATTGTAGAGCACTCTGGAAGCAACATCTTGCCTTGCAGCTGAGCATCCCATGCTCAGAGCTCAATCACATTTATAATCCTCATGTTTTGCAGAAAATTTGCTCTGGAATTGTACAATACCAAAGGCAGTATTTGTGCTGCCTTCTGTGGGTTTTTTTCCACTTCCCTCCCCTGCCTGTTTATGGAAAAATTTAACACTCATCTCCTTGAAATGACTTTATGTTGGAAATAAATAGAGCCTAAGTTCTGCCCTCAGATGAGTGTGAAGTTTTTGCTGACAGAAATAATAAATTTGACTCACATCCTCTTTATACCTCTGCAGAGAGTGCTTAGGAAGAGCAGATGCTATCTGCTTTTCAGAAGTGGTTCTGCCAGGCATAGTCACATTTACCTGTCAAGATGAAAATAATGAAAAATTAATCCTGTTGCCATTAGTGGAAAAAGGATAAAACCTCTTAAACAGATGCATCTTATTAAAAACAAACAAAAAATTAACAACAACAACAACAAACCAGCAACAACAACAAAAAACACCAAACCTTTAAAAAAATTGGACCTGTATTTTGGCAGAGGGAACTTTTCAGGTACCTGGAAATATCCAGCAGTGTCTGCCCAGGTTAGGACACGGTGTGTTTTCCTCCCTGTTTGTTTTTTCTCCCTTACTGTCAGTGTTCTGTGAAAAGAGATCTCCATCTGGCCTTTTTAGATGCTAAAGAACAGATAAACATGAACAAGGATTATGTGGGAATGAGGAGAATCTGCAGATATTAAGGATAAAGAGATTAAAGACGGTTCATATACAAAAAAAATCTCATCGTGTATTTAGAAAGGAATTTTTCAAAAAATTTTAAATTTTTCATGATGGACAACCTGAAAAGAAAGTAAAAAAAAAAAGTCTGTTTAAAAAAATCTAAAAATAGATGCATTATAATAATATTTGACAGGTAAATGAATTTCAATTAATAAAATACCCTGAAATTTCCATCAGATGTTGACAAGGTCTCTTTCAGTGAAATATTGAATTAAAGTGTTCAGTCAAAACAGAAAATTCAGATTGACTTGAAATGGTGACTGTAACAATACTTTCTCTAATGATGTCCAATTTAGGAAACATAGAAGTTAAATGTAGTGTTGTACAATTCAGTTCCTAAACAGAAAAAAAGACAAAACCCAAGTGTAAACATACCTGAATTTATGTTTTGATTTCCTACCTGTAAGAGTTCTAGACCTGTCTATAAGGATGGAAAAGCTCATCTATTTCACTTACTCCTGTTATTGTGTAAATAACAGGAGAACAGAATTATGACTTTTTTAACTGCCTTATAAAAGCGAGGTGGAAAATAGTAGAAGAGTGTCTGGGTTTCTTTATTTTGTTTTGATTTTGGCAGTTTTTTCTGTTTAAAACTTGAACTTTGCCTTAAGAGGCCCTTAAAAAACAAAGAATTTTTTACAGGCATAAATAAATGCTAGAAAATTAATTTTCATTTTCTTTATGACAAGAAAGGTCTCTACCAGAAAACAGAGGAAGAGGAACTAATTCCATCAAAGAGTATTTGATCTCCTTCTTACATATTTTTTGAGGAGTTTTCTTAAAAGTTAACAGCTGGAGCCACTTGAAGTGACTTGCCACTTGTGCAATTATGCATATTTTTGTAAGAAACTCTGAAGCAGGCTATTCTGTTGCCAATTATGAATTTAATGTAAATATAAACGTTGCAGCAGGACGACCTCAGCTAAGAGGGAGAAAAGGAATATGGCAATCTTACAGACCTTTACACCTTCCAAAGCAGTCCTACCATGACTATTAGTGACAGCAGAAAATTACCATTGTAGTCAGTATTGAAGCTATCTTAAATTTCACATTAGCCTCAGCAAGACCAAGGACTTAATTTGTTTCTTTTTGAAGGAGGAACGCCTGAGGTGGGAGCAGAAGAGACCTGAAGTGCAATGAGGAAAAAGTGTTCAATACTGCAGCATAAGAGCAAATGGTACCTAAACACAGCTTTTCAGGCATATTTTGTGACTGTATGGAAAACACACCAACCCTTATCTTATGTTTATTTTAATAAAGTGTCCTACGGATAAAGCACACAGGGAAAATTATCGATATTTATTTAAGAACTTTCCCACCCACCTGTGTCCCTCAGAAAGCACCCCATTCCAGTGCTGGCACGTAAATTTCAGAGTAAATGTCTGCACACAATAGCCTGCAAATGGTGATAACAAAATATTCAATCTGCTCTGAAGGCAGGGGGTTAGCACAATGGCATATGCTCTTATATCTGTTCTCACTGTCAGCATGCAAAATGCAAAGAAACCAGGACACTGGGAAGAAAAAATATCTGGTGTGTTTAGTAAAAATGGCAAAGACTATAAGGAAACAATGTCTCCTAATTTATTATCATGCTGGGATCTGTTCCCTTTGTGTTTATAAATGAATTTAGTTTATAAGTGAAAACAGATTGCCTGGCTGTTTTGAGATGGAAATAAACAGATGCTGAACTGTTGTGAGTAATGGGAAGAAATTCCTAAGAAATAGCTTGTCTTAGATGAATGACTCAACATATTTATTTATAATGCCTACATCAGTGAACAAGAGAAGGGCTACAGATGTCATTTATCTGGATTTCTGTCCCCCCACATCATCCTTTTCTCTAAATTGAAGGGACAGGGGTTTGATGGGTGGACATTTATATGGAACTGAAAGTGGCTGGATGGTCCCACCCAGAGGGTAAGAGCACTGATGGATAAGCTCCAAAGTCTTTATAGATACTCTTTATAAAAAAGAAATAGGAAGATAAATAAAGATTTTTCTTCGGTAAGAACAGGAGGGCACTACAAGAAGGAGCATTTCACTTAAAACTGAGGGCCATTGCACTCTGCTAGAAAGCTGATGTGCTGTTCAAAGAAAGTTTACCTGAACAGTTAGTTTTAGACCATGCTTTGAGGCAATACTTTTTGTTAACTCTTTCTTGTGAAGTATCATAGCATAACAACAAGGCATGAGGAAAAACAAACAAAGGAAAGAAAAGTAAAAAAGAGAAGTAAAAAAAAACAAAAGTTGCCTGCTAAATATAGAAAAACAAAGATTAAATATTGATTTCATTATATTTTCCAAGGTAACTAGTTTTTTTTTCTAACCAGTACATAATTTCCATACATGATCATGCAGTTGGTATGCACTATAAGATTGGTTTTCTTTTAATAAAAAACTCATTTCTTCAATAAGGAGACAGGAACCTGATGAGGAGTGCTACAATTAGAATAGTTTCACATGAGCCATCATTAAGTGTTATATAACTTTTGTCAGGAAGTGATGCTACTGTGCAAAAGATAAATACCACAAGCTCTTATTCTCATTTAAGAGAGCTTGCAGCTAACTTACACAGAGTAAAAAAAGAAAAACAACCCATCACTTAACACCCAAGAGTATTTGATGGATATATTTTGTGCAGGGAGGTTTTTTTTCTCTGTATTTCTTCTCTCTAGGTATTTTTACCAGTAAGTTAAACTATAAAAATAAATCTCAGCCTGAGCAGAATGAACTTCACATTTCTCCCTGGTCAATCTTGCACCTCCAGAGCAAATGCTAAATATTTTAAGCAGAAATTAATGAATTTTGCCACATTTCCAAACCCTTCTTTAGCTTGGAGTCAGCAGAGCAGTTCAGTGTTCTGTACTTTCTGCTTCACTGACCCTCTGTGCCCTGTGTTTCAGGCCCTGCTTCAGGCATGGCTTAAATTTTTGATGAGGAGGAGTTGGTGTCTGGATCTCAACAGCTCTGGCTTTGGGGTTAAGGCAGTCGGTAATAAAGAAAAGAAAATATCTGTACTACACTCCAAAGTTAGTCATCCTTGCATGGCTGAAGCAGGTTTGAATGATTCAGGAACATTAAGGGTTCCAGGAACCTGAGTGGAAAGAAAATTATTTGTATCTTTATGTAGCCCTTGATGGTATTACAGGACTTGACTAACGGGCAAATTTTAAAAAGGTATTTTCAAAACCTGGGCATTATTTTGGCTTAGCCACAGGAGTTTGGATGTGGTAGAGAACTATTAATGGAGAGTGAAAAGTTAATGCTGCTGCACATCATTGTGTCATCTGGCAACCCAAACAGAAATGGTTCATTACAATGGAGCACCGTGGGGGACAGATTTCTTCAGCAGAAAAAGAAGGAGAAAGGAAACGACTGAACAGAAGGAAAGGAGGTAGCAGAACATTGTCAGAAAAAAAAGAGCCATTCAGAAAAACAAGGTGGATTTATGGACAGTTTTGGAAAAATCTCTGTGCTCTTCCTGCCATGTGGATTGGAATTGTTCCATTTCAACTGCAGGATCCCAGAGAGGTTTTTTGGTGCTTTTTCATGGAGTAATGGTGCAAGTGGAAAAAGGCAACCAAAACCAAAACCAAGACCAAAACCAAACAAACAAACAAAAAAAAACCACACAAAAAAACCAAACAGAACCCCTCCCAAAAAACAACTACAACAAAAAACCCACGTACACAAAAACAAACAAACAAACAAACAACAAAACCAAACAACAACAACAACCAAAAAAATACACAGGAAGTGAAAAATTACTCAGAGGTTTTGTCCTAATGCCATCATCATGGAGGACCCAAAGGTGGTTAAGAATCCTTTGCATTTTCTTTTGCCATACTTCCAGCCATCCGTGGAAAGGCCATCTTTCCCCTACTGGCTTCTTGCACCTATTTGAAGAATCCTGCAAAACTTTATTTTTGAGTTTATTTGTGTGTTTCCTGAACTGGCTTTTAATGATGGTGTTAGCACACACATTGATGAATATAGAGAGCATGTAAAACACAGCAAAAACACTTAAATAATTTAAAAACAGGACATAAGTAAATTTTTTCTTCAATTCCCTGTGCAACTGTGGTGAGGAGAATGAAATTAAGCTAAGTCTTGCCTCTATTAAAAATAAAGTTCAGATCAAGACATTGCAGTAAGTACAATTAACACTGCTACAGCAAAGTAAATTATAGAGGAATAAATATATTTTGATGAATGCACCCTCATGTTATGCAAAAAACATGTGTTTCCTCACTGGTTAATTATTAAGCTTTTCTATAACAAAGAGCACTAAATAATATATTAGAATATACAGTTAAAATATCCTATGTATTTCTTTATAATTAGAGCTGAATGGTGTTCCTAATTTTTGTGGCAAACTGCTTCTATTAAGAATGAACCTATGCAGAAAAATATGTATGTGGTAAATACAGACAGAAGAAAAATAAGGTTCATCTTGAACTCTTCTCAACCTTTCCTGTGTTAAAGGCTGCATTGCATTTTTGAATGCTTTCATCTCAGTAAAGTGTGGAAGTGTTTCTTCGTTATTACATTTTTCCCACTAAAGACACTCTGTAAAACAAATTTAATTCTCAAAGGAAGGGTTCTCTCTTCACAGAAACTTCATGACTGTCAACCTTTTTTATCTCATCATTTCTGGATGAAACAGAAAACAAAACAGGGCTTTCCCTTTTTGTCACCTTCTCCTGCAAGAAAAGGAAGAATTTTGTCCCAAACCCCAAGCTGTGAGCTCAGCTCACTCCCCTTTTAACAGGCAGAAAGGGACTCCTCCTGAATGGGATTTGGCACAGGTATATAGGGCTACCCTTTTTAATAGATGCTCCTGAAGATATTTACATTTGACTGCTCTGGATTGTTTAAATCCACTTTACCTGGAACAGAAAGCCACAGCAGAACTTCACCAAAGCAGCAAACCTCTGCAGGGAAGGCTTCATGGAGACATTTCAACATGTTTGTTTTTATTTTGACGTGATTTATCATCAAGCAGGATTTCCTTCTCCCCTCCAGCTTACACAGAGCTGACACAAATTTTTTTTTTGCCTCTGCCCCATGGTATGACAAGCAGCAGGATTAATGACAGAGGACAAAAGTCCTCTTGCTATTTAACTGATAACTCCATCACAGCAAGCTGTGTGTAAATCAATAACTCTGCCCTGCAGTGCCAGGGAGCAGCTGCTCTGTGGGGCTCTGGCATGGCTGAAATTCTGGTGTGCCTCCAAAGGTATGTTGTTGTATTTCCTCATTTATTCAGGTGGGTCAGTGTGGACAAGTATGATTTCTGTGAGGAAGCAGCCCCTCCTCAGCAACAGTCAACACCTGCATATTATTTGCATCAATTTCCTTTTAGCATCCTATTGAAGTTAGATCAAAGACAAACAATTATTTTCAGGCTTTTTTGAACTTCCTTTTTTTTTCCCAATTGCTTTCTCAGCCAGCTACAGATCAGACATTTCAAAATTCTTTCAGATTAAAACAGTAGGGTAATACCTGCACATCTTGTATTTGTAGAGTTATCAATGTTTAAATTAGCAATCTGATAAAAGCTAGGGGTAGAAGCTGTGGTAAAAGGTAGGTTTGCACACTTGCTTTGTACTGATTCTATGCATACTTGTAATAATCTGAGCAGTCAATAAAATGAAACATTAGCTTTTTGTCAGTCAATGGACTAAAATGTAATATCCATAGAAATTCTTTTTCATCAAAATTAATACATTTTATTTCATCAATCCAAAATGTCCCTCCTTAATTCTAAGAATATTGTCTATGTACATTGCTTTAAAAATGAAGTAAAGACATCTGAATGTCTTTGTCTCCCTTTCTCATTTTTTCCCCCCTGCAATTTCCACTATGTGGCAAAACATTAAAATAATGAAACCCCTACTTGGCATGGGAACTGCAGGCAGGAATAATTTCTGTAGAGACAGAAACACTAACGTGGTGTTCCTGGCCTGGGGCTCTCCTTAACAAGTGTACTACCACTAAACACCTACTCAGCCTGTCCCCTTCAGAGATAAATTTGAACAGAAATTTAAAATGTGTAGATGGGCACAGAAAGCTGCTTGGAGCATGGAGATGGTGAGAAATAATCTTGTCAATCACTCTTGTAATTTCCCACTTAACTGACACATTTCTGCTTTAATACATGTTTTTGGTTTTTGGTGTGTTTTTTTTTTTTCCCCAGGTCCCAGTAATCTATCCAGGGGGAATTTAAGACTGAAAGAAAATAAAAATGCTGAAGGGTGGGCTGCTGGTTTACTGCCATGTGAGCACCAATCCTTTGCTCAGGGCAGTGTCTGGGGTCACAAGTGCTGCTGATATTTGTCAAAATGTGTTTTCTCACCTGTAGCTTCACTCTGTCTCTCTCCAAAATAATGATCCAAGTGTTGGAGCAGTGCTGGGCAGGCACTACTGGGGAAAGTGCTGCTTACACATCAGTGCTTGGGTGAAGTCTGCTCCCAAATGGGAAATTGCTGCAGCTGGAACCAGAGTCATGGCTAGGACTCCTTTTTTTCTAGACAATTTTGTGACAGAAGACAGAAAAGGGCTTTCACAGCATTAACAAGGCGTCACCCCTGCTGAAAGATGGGGTGCTTTAATCCTTATTGATTTGGGCTGTCTCCACTGACCTGTCTTCATCTCAACCCTAAACTTCCCTCACTTTTGCCTTTCCAGGTCTGTCCCCAGCAAGTGGCTTTGTGGAGCTGAGCCGCCCTCCAGGATTTAGGCACAGCAAACAGAAAGGAAATGCAAAAAGTTAGATACAGATCTTAAAAAGGTGATTTGAGATCAGGAAACCTACACTCTAGCAAAATGGTTCAAGGTATTCATTTGCTGAAGTGACAGCAGCAAAGACATCCTGCATGTTTAGATATATATATTTATATATCTACATATATCTATATATACATACACACACATAT